>PVKC010002391.1:0-43719 GCA_004027635.1 Crocidura indochinensis
CAACTTTCCCGCCACCAGTGTCCCAAAACTCCCTCCCTCCCAACCCACCCCCACCTGTACTCCATACAGGCTTTTCAGTTCCCTCATTCTGAGGATTGTTACAAAAATGACTTATATTTTCCTTAAAACCCATAGATGAGTGAGACTATTCTGCATCTATCTCTCTCCCTCTGACTTATTTCACTCAGCATAATAGATTATTAAATGACACATTGGGAACATAGAGGTAATTTCTTTAATTCACTTGATTTTGTCATTCTAATAACAGAGAACAGTCATCTGCTGAGAGTAAGAAGGAAGGAGGGCTTGGGATTGAAAGGGACATACATGATTTGAAATGTTACTTAGTGGAGATAAGAAGCAAATATGCCTCCAGCATTGTCTTTGCAAAAGACAATTAACAATAACATTGCAATTCTAGACTTTAAGGAGTTTGACTGCAAGCCTGTTTGAAGTTAACAGTTGTTCAAGTGCCTTTGAAAGATGTCTGGAAGAGATGTCTGAGAGATTTTTTTTATGGCCATGCCCTAGTGACCCTGATTCTCTAGGGGAATGGCAGGTGATGGAAGGGATGGCAGTAATCCAGGGCTTGTCACCTTCATCCCTCTCTTCCCCTTTCTCTTTTCCTCTATCTATATAAATAAACAACTCCCCTCCTTTGAGTACCTATATTCTTTTGGTCAATAGTCTCTTTCTTCTCTTTCCTTCTTCATTTTCTAGATTACTTTCTCAGTCTTTTATCTTTGTTTTTGTTCTATTTGGGGACCACATCCAGTAGTGCTAATGGCTTATAATTGGTTCTGCACTCAGGGATCACTACTAGCAGGTTTTGAGGAACATATGGAATACCAAGGATCAAACCCAGTTCAGCTGTGTAAAAGGCAAGACCCTAACCCTCCCTAGCTTCTTTGCTTTAACAGAATTCTCTATACTCAATATTAAAGTAAAAAATATACACCATTGAATCTATTTAACACAAACAAATATGCATCTATACAGAATCATTTTTTACATTGACATACACCAAATGCAGAAATTTGAAATAATGTTTTTCTCTTCTTTCCAATATCAATGTTCAGGCAAAAATGTTAGGAGAAAATTGTCTAACTGAAGTCAGGCTGCCTAAGAGATATAGATACTGATGGGACAGGGAACTATTCAAGAACTGCTCCCTTAGCAGACCTCTATGCTTTCCATCAAGGAGAATATGTGAATTTTGGTGAGAAAGTTAGGGGAAATTTACAATATTTCCAAAATGTGGAGGATATACTTAAACAAGAAGACAAATTTCCACATTGGAGATTTTATACATTAGTGCAAAGGTCTAGACAAAAATGAGAAGAAAGTTGAAGGGGAGACAGCTGTACCCTAGTTATTGAAGGTTTTATATAATACAGATACCATGTCATAGGGCTCCTAAGATACTTGATGGATAGGTCAAGGGACGACATAAGGATTAAGGCATTTGCCTTGCATGCAATAAACTTGAGACCAATCCAGAGTACCATATATGGCCCCCTGAACACTACCAGGAATAATCCAGATAAGGAAAATGAGAGTCAAGTAGAAATAAATGAATAGAGAAAGAAGGGAAGAAATACAGAGAAGAAATGATAATTTGTATGTGGAAGAAGTAAGGGGTGACTAGAAAGAGGAAGAAATAAAACAGAAGAAAGACCAACAGAAGGAGGGGGAGGAGGAAAAGTAGAAGGATTAGGGCTCTCTTTAAACTTGTCTGGGTATATTCATTAAAAGATTCAAGTTCCAAGTCACAAAATGAGAGTGATTCTCAGCAACCTTTTCCAGACATTTGTAAAAAATCAACAAGTACCTTCAGGGTCTCAGGTAGACTATACTGAAGGGCAAATAGTCAAAATTTAAAACTCTGAAATAATATCGTTGTCAACTTGAATGGGTTGTAGTGCATAGAGTGGTTGTGGTGAGAAGAGGGAGAAAATAGGCTACTTGAGACTGAGGACATCTGTTAGGTTTTTAATATTCAAATATGAAAATTTACTTTCAATTTGAAGCTATTAGAGAACTCCAATATTTTAGGTAGAGAAAGGATTTAATTTACGTATAATCAATTTGGGGGAAAAATACAAAAATTGCAGATTTGTCTCTGCTGGAAAAGGTGGCCTTGTATCGAGAATGAGTAAACAGTGTTGCCCCCGATTACAAGACTCTAAAAAGGTCTAATGAAATATATACTTACATGCAAAGCTCTTTATGTACTTCTGGGAAAATGCCTCTGTGTGACTCAAAGTTCACTCACAGAAAAACAATTAAATCCTGAAAGTCAACACGTATTTATTAAGGGCTTAAAATAAGCTCGATGTGTTAGTAGAAATGATGGTATATGTAAATTGCTGAGTTTCTTTCAAAGAACTTATCCACTTTTAGTTAAACAGCCATAAATATTTGACACAGCTATAATTATATATTTACCAAGAGAAAACACTAATTGAATTTCATGAATCATGGCACAATAAGCATAGAGGAATGAAGCAGAAATGTGAGAGAATGAAAAGGAGCAGAGTTGAAAGTTTACAAAACAAAACAGAGGTAGCTCAATGGGCTGGAGCACCTGCTTTGAATTCAACAAGTTCAAGTTCGATCCCCTGAATCATACAATTTCATGGCACCACCAGAAACCTCCCAATACTGCCAGATACAACATGATATGGCAAGTAATCAAACACTAGACTCTTGGAGCAGAAAATAAGCAAATCTAAGGCATATTGAAGTCATACAGTGTAATAGATACTACAGTACCTGAGTTTTTTCATCCCTTTATAATTTTCATTATCACATTGAGTTAGCAAGAATTTAGACTTATCAATGCATTTATTGACTCATAGACAGCTGACATGGCAGTCAGCAATGGAGAAACATAACAAAAGTTTGGAGGATTTCTATGCCCAAAGAACTTACTGTGTGTTGGGTTCAGTGAAATAAGCACTGGTTACTTTGCAGTAATGGGAAATACAATGCCCCCAGATAGAGGTCTTCATAGGAGCTCAAGAATTGAATTTACCTATAAGAGTTGCATGATCCAGGGCCTCCCATTTTGTTTCTTTTCTTTTTTAAAGAAAAAAGATCAAAGTAAATTTATATACTAAAATTAAGGTAGTATGATAATGATCTTTGTTTTTAATTTTGTGGGGCTATGGTCTCACATGCAAGGCAAGTGCTGTATGTTGAGCACTATCTCAGATAACATTGAATTTTTCTTTTAATTCAGGGCACATCTTCCCACACTCAAGATTTTTCATATAAGTTCTGTGCTTGGTTCTATGTAAAGGCACAATCGTGCTTAACTTTTCCCTCTCTGTCCTGTTTTCATTTAATAGTCACCTAATAATATTTCTGTCTGGCTTCTAGGTGATAACAGTTAAATTAAGGATAATGTGAAAGAAAACTAGTCCTAGAATTTAATTTAAAACAAACACACAAACAAACAATAGCTTCTTTTAATGGTTCTAATGTGCTTCCAGAATGGAGAATCACTGGTCTCTATATAGACTTGGCCTCACTCCTGCATAGCAGAAGATGATCAAATGTTTCTGGTCTGATTCCAGATATTACAAACAAAGCAACCTCTTCTTTTGGCAGTACAAATATCTTGATTGTACAGATGATTGCACTTTTCTGGGGTCTCCTCAGAGGTCCCTCCTCAGAAGCAGCAGAACAAAATCCAAACTTGGCAAAGAGCCACAGTATACAAAATAATGAGAAGAAGCAAAGAGCCGCATTCATTTTGGCCGGGAGCCGCATGCGGCTCGCGAGCCGATGTTCGCCACTCCTGATCTAGTTTATTCTCTGTGCTGTCTGTACAGTTTTCTGATCTCTATTCTAAGACCTATTAAATGACTACAATTAATAAAATAATGATCTATATAAAGTTATTGGAACAAATTTTAACTCTCTATTTGCCAGGAAAAATAAATGAAACTCTGATCTTCTGAGTATAACTGAGCAAACTAGTTTCTATGCTTTATAGAGTTGACCAAGACTCACAGCCAATAGAATGTCACAGAAGTTATACTTTGTTTAATTAAAAGGATATGAAATAAATGTTTGGGTGTCTATGTCAAAATTATAGCAAGATACTAACAAATATATACTATGTTGTCCCTTGATTAATTATATCTCAATAAAATATTAAAGAATAGAAATCTAAAAAATTGGTGTACATTGCAATGAGGTTTAAGTTAATGTAATGAGGAAGAAAAACAGAAATTTCAAAGAGATTTATATATACTTGGCTTGTGGTGTCAGGGCATAAAAGCTTGTACCAGTGACATTTCTTGTCACTGAACTAAAATTCTCCACACAGCTTTCTTAATCCAGATACCGACATGGCAGAAGCAATACATAGTTAGGGTGAGAGAGCACAAACATCTACATATTAGCTTGGAGCTAGTTTTTTGCTAAATAGAATCAGTCTAATAGGAAATGCTTTCTTTTACTATTAATTCTATAATCCATAATCGGGGAAGTAGTATATGGCATATCTATGATAAATTAGCTCTGAGCTCCACTGGGTACAAATCTGAACACTCTCAGATAAAAAGAAAAACTAAAAAGATCTTTCATCTCATTTGATAACACAGTACAAACTCCCAGTAGTCAGTTAGGAAAACCGTCATAATGATGAGTTCATCTATTAAAGAAAATCATATAGAAATAGGCATGTGAAGTATAGGGACAAGAATAAATTCAATAGAATGACTTGATGACATACTCCTAATAATATATATTTTTATTTTCTGCCCACTCCTAATGATATTTAAAAGGAAATAAAACAAATTAATACTTATGTTTATTTGAAAATTTTAAGTAGGTGGCAAAAATAACCTAAGGTCCTATAGGAATAACAGATCAAGTAACCGAATCTTCAATATTTAAATATTTTTATTTGAACAAATGATTAAAAGAAAGTAAAACTCAGAAAAAAATTATTTTCTTTTCCATTTTTCTATGAAGGAGCATATGCACTAAACACAAAATGCATAATACTAAATGATGACCCCAAAAAGAGAAGTTATAGAGAAGTCTTGAGGGTTTGGATCACTGCAATAAAATATTTGCCATCTACAAAATAAGATAAACACAAGCAATTTAGCGGAACTTGTCTGGCCAAATGAAATAAAATACTTATTTTATTTGAAATGCATTGCATTTGAGTTTCTTATATTCAAAATCAATGCCTTTATTTCATTTTGCAAATGTATTATTTTCTTTATGATTTTGTTTAAATTAAATGTTGGTCATGATAGTTAGCTGTAATGTTCTTATAAACTAATAAAAATGTCAGCAACATTATTTTATATATCATTTTTATTTGTGTCATCTCCTTATCTATAGTTTTTAAGTTTCATTTGATTTCAAAATTCTAAAACCTGTTTATTATTTTATTTATATTTTCAATTTTCCTTTGAATAAGATATAATAGGGCATGAAAAATTGTCATAAAAGAGCTATATAATGACACTATTTTGCTCATTTTTGTCTTCCTTTTGTTAATCCCCTTCCTTCCAGAAAGCAACCAATGCAAATAATACAAAATATAATTTTATATAAATCCAGCAATTTGCCAAAAATAGTTCCTATTTTTCACAAAAATGCTAATGTATACAACTGTTCTATAACTATATTCACATATACTATATATAGATATGATATCACTAATATTTTGGAGTAACTCTTTTAATAGTGATTGTAAATGAAATTACATGTGGACATTGAAATATTTTGCTGTCATTTGTAGAATCAGTATAAAAAGTTCATGATAAATATAAATATAAGGAAAGAAAAAATATTGACACAATATTTTACAAGCCTTAAAAAGAGCTTCATGCTGGTGAAATCAAGGACAGTTCTTTGAGGTCTTCTCATATTCAGTGCATGTTTAAAGAGGAGGTGATTGACTTAATACAAGAACAAATTCTTAATAATTAAAATTATACAAGTAAAATATTTACTCCCACAGTTGAACATTTTTTTCAAAACTGGGAATATTAAATTTCTGGATAGTGACTTCATCTTTTTTTTTTTTTGGTTTTTGGGTCAAATCCGGCAGTGCTCAGGGGTTACTCCTGGCTCTGTGCTCAGAAATCACTCCTGGCAGGCTCGGAGGACCATATGGGATGCCAGGATTCAAATCACTGACCTTCTGCATGCAAGGCAAATGCCTTACCTCCATGCTATCGCTCCTGCTCCAATATTTTTTAATACATTATTTACTAGTATTATCCAATGGTTTTTGGGCCACACCCAGTGACACTCAGGGGTTACTCCTAGCTATTCGTTCAGAAGTCGCTCCTGGCAGGCACGGGGGACCATATGGGGAACCGGGGGATCGAACCACAGTCCGTCTTAGGTTAGCGCAGGCAAGGCAGGCACCTTACCCCCAGTGCCACCGCCCGGCCCCTATCCAATGAATTTTCAATGCCAATTTGTATCTTTTGCTACATATAATTAATATGTAACTAGATTAGTGTATTTCTTTCATTTAGAACTATCTGATTACCAAGTATCTTTTTGGTTCTACATTTCCTAAAACTCTGATCTATGAACTTCTATACTCTTGACTTATAACTTAAACATTTTAACTCTGGACTTTGCTCACTCAGATTCTTTAATCATGCCTCCTCAATATTCTCACCAGATTCCAAAATTTTATGCTTCAATCATTGACTAGATCCTATGTACATTTCTGAGTAGGTCTTATTCATATGACTATCTTCTGCTCAGCGATCTTTTATGTCTTGGCTTCTAAAAATATTGCATCATCAGAATTCATTTTTATAAGTGCCTTCTATAGTCCCTACCACCCAACTATCTCAATTCTGTTTATGGTCTCCAGCTTCCTATAAATTTACAATTACTCCCCCAAAGTACTAATATTTCAATACATAATTACTTAATTACTATGTATCTTTCCCAAACTACTATCACAAAGTCAATGATTTGTACTAGCAGTGGAATAAGATTAAGCATAGCCAGTTCAGGATACCATTAACAAAATGCACATTTTGTTGCTTAAAAATACTGCATTACTTAAGAACATAATTTTTCTTGCAATTCTAGAAATTAAAGTTCAGGATCTAGTGTGAACAAATTCTATTGTTGATAAAAGTCTCTTACCCAACTCCAACATACAAATAGTCATCTTTTCTTACTCCTGACACACACACACCCAAAAAAAAACAAAATGGTGAAAGAAAAGAAAAGAGGAAAAAGAGAGAGAACAGATAAGTTTGAAGGAATGGAAGAGGGAAGACAGAGAAAGGTACATCAAGACAAAGAATCTTTGCACTGGTGTATCTTATAAAGCAATAATTCCATCATGTGACTCATGCCCTTAGAACTCAATGTCACTCTAACTACCTCCCCAAGTTGTATTTCAAATATCACCATTAAGAGTGTAGGTTATTATACAATAAATTTAGATATATTACCTCATTCTTTTTTCTTTAAAAATTAACACCATAAATACAAAAGTAAGTACTAAAACATTTGTGTAACTTATAAGGCTCAAATACTTTATTTTTTAATTTTAATGTGCACTTTTATAAAACTCATTAAAGGAATATCAAACCACTCAGTACTTTTAAAAACTAAATCCATTCTTTTTCCTGGGTCTTTTTATAGATACACTTTTCTGTGATATTTTCACAATCAGTCTTTTACAAAGCACATCTTTATGATCTAGTTCCAAGTCATATTTCTAGTTTTATTTATTTGTACTCTTTTATAAAACTCCTCTTCTTAAACAAAACCTATCTATTCACTTTTTCATGACACTGGTTAAAATCTTGGGACTACCTTCTGACATACATTCTGCTCTTAATTTTCAAATCTTCCCCATTTTTAGTTTATTATATTCCTTCCATTATTATCTTGCACTGTCTTAATTCTGTATTTTACCTAAGTTCTATATGACTATATGACATGGAGTTGGGGAACAGTTTCCACACAACTACATTGCAATAATTGTTAACTGCATAGAACCTATTTTAGACTTCTAGGTACTGAACACATAGATCAAAAAATATTTTTGGTTATGTTTACTATCTGCCCTTTATTCAGTTAGTAGCAATCAATGACCATTTGCTCTGCTCTAGTAGGCTAAAAAGAGGCATAGCAAAAATTTTAATCTATTTCTTAATATTTTTACTCATTGTATCTTTCAAAGCAATACCATTTGGAGCTAACTGATTTTTATTTTCACACACATATGTATATTATATTTATATACATATATATATATATATATATATATATATATTACTTCATTCTCCTGCCATACTATGAATGAGAGATTTTCTAGATCCTTAAGTCTGGCTCACATCTCAGAAGATTATATTTCCTTTGTGTTTCACTATGAAATAGAGAATGTTGACTATAGTGCCTTTTAATTTCTTCAAACTTAAAAGTGCATAAAAAGTATAATTGACAAAATAAAACAGTAGGAATTAATAGCTCTTCTCCATCCTTTTAGTTAATCTTGAAGTCTGCCCAATGTCAGATAATAACAGAAAAGTATAGAACCTTGAATAAAATAATCTTCAAATAATAGTAAAAAAAATACTGACTGAAGAAAACTTAGAAACATTAAAATGTGAAATAGACCTTAACATGCTTCATGATCAATTTGTTCATTTTCAGGCACTGGAAATAACTCAGCGAAACAAACCTCTAAATCTCCAAATCACACAGACAGTTAGAAACATAAATTAGAACTAGACTCTTTGAACTAAATTATACTTTTGACCATATTACTCAGTAAATATTGGCAAACAATTTAAATAGATAGAATGAGTTTGGGGAATGTATAACAGAATAGTAGAGGTATGAAATGACCTAATAGGAAAAACATATGAAAGGAAAGAGAATTTGTTTTAAAATATACTGACTGATTTTGATCTTTCATACACTTGGAAAGTCTGCATAAAATTAAAAGAATCCTTTGAGCCTTTCAAGTTATAGGATACGTATTGTTTGTATTTACTACTTATTATCTGGCTTTTTTCAGTGCTAATATCTAATGAAAAAACACCTGGAAAATCTCTGAACCCTCTCTTAGCTATTTGAAAACTGCCACTTTCTCTAAAACAATTTTTAAAATGGAAGCAGGAGCGATCACACAGTGGTAGGACGTTTGTCTTGCACAAGGCTTACCCAGGATGGACCTGGGTTCGATTCCCATATGGGCCCCCGAGCCAGGAGCAATTTCTGAGCATGAGCCAGGTGTAACCTCTGAGTGTCATTGGGTGTGGCCCCAAAATCAAACCCTCCCCAAATTTAAATGGTTTACTATCTTACTAGTAATTAAACTGATATGTTTTAATTTGCCTACAGAGACTCTGAGAATTCAAAATACAACTATTTTAATAGATATCAACATGCTTCTTTATAAATCTGCTTTCTTCACTACATTTTCTTTTTTTTTAATTTTTTTTATTTTTAATTATGAGAACAAAGATACAAAGAAAGAGGTTAAGGTAAGGTTACAGTGGAAGGACAGTCACCCATAGGCAGAGGAAAGGCAGAGCGAAATGGCTGTTGTTTTTTTTTTTAAGGTCTCTGTGTGTCCAAGGAGGCTGGTCCCTGGAGACGGCTTGGTCTTAGTGTCACTTTGGTCTTGGCGGCTGGCTCGGTGTAAAAGAGGCAGAGGCTGGTCCCCAGAGACGCCTTGGTCTTATTGGCTCTGCGGAAAAGAGGCAGAGAGATGCCGAGCGCAAAGTCTCTGTTTGCCCAATTGCCCCTGTCAAATGGCCCCACGTGGGTCGGGTGCCATCTTACCGGGGGTTTCCTTGGTGTAGCAGCTCAGAGGGGAAGAGGCAGGGAAAGGGCGGGGAAAAGCTCTTCACTACATTTTCATTAAGAAATATCTTTCAGAAACACATAAATCTACATACATAAAATAAAACTACATAAAATAAAAATCAAATAAAATAACTCTAACTTTTTTTTCTTTTTATGAGAATAATGTTCTTATTTGTTAAAATCCTCTTCTTGGGTCTGTTTCTTGGGGTATTTTTCTGATATATATATACACATATATACATATACATGTATATAATTTTAAGATTCTTCTTTAAATCTCTGCCTTGTTTTATCCAACCTGGAGGATAACAGCATCTAATACTTTCTATATCTTGTTTCCAGAAACAATAGCCTGTGGCATGGCCATTATTTATTCTCTCTCTTTCTGTCAGTGACATAATGGATCTGCTGCTTGCCAAGAACCCTGCTTTTCCAGACCAGTGATTCCATTCCCTCTAGCATTTTCTCAGATTTAATTTCTTATAAAAGAAAAAAAAGGTATGGTTAATGATGCTGCCAAAAGGAAGCTTAGCTTTGAATGAATTAAGCTATAAGTTAACATATTTCTGACTTACATTTGAATTTCTAATGAAGTTGGCAATAGTAATCACGGTAATACTGGTAAGGGATTATTATGATCATGGTAGTAGTAGTGGTGATGATGGTGGTAATAATGGTTTGGGTAGTGGCAGTGGTGATGGTAGTAGAAATGGCATGGTTCTATTTATTTTTCAGTATCTTTCCTTATCAATAGTTCATCTTTTCCTGATGTAATAACATCACATTGTAGAAAAGAGAACACACATAACAATATTTTAACATAGCTAGCAATATGTAGCCACCACGATATTATTTTATGATTCTCCAAAATAGTTTATATTTATAATATTTATCATAATTGATTTTTTCTGAAAATAAAACGTTTTCACTACTATGACACTTTCATATGAATTAGCTATAGTCTAATGTTTTTCTTTATTTTTTTATGTAAAATCCCACTAGTGGTGTAAGAAATAAAATTGGAAATTTCCCAGAAATGTCATCTGAAATATTCAGCAATATGCTTTAAAAATTCTCCCAGGAGCCAGAGTGATATTGCAGTAGATGAGACATTTGATTTAATTGCAACCAAGCTGAGCTTGATCCCTGGTCCTGCAAATGGTTTTCTGAGAATTACCAGAAATGATTCTTGGTCACAGAGTCAGGAGTAGTTTCGGTACACATCTTGATTCACACCATTTCAAACTCCCTCATTTCCATCAAATTAATAAAAACAACTCTTGGGGCTGGGGAGATAGCACAGGGGTAGGGCTTTTGCCTTGCATGACGCTAACCCAGAATGGATCTGGGTTTGATATCCAGAGTCCTATATGGTATCCCAAGCCAGGAGCGATTTCCAGATGTAACCCCTGAGTGTCACCAGGTGTGGCCCAAAACAAAAGAAGAAAAAAAGTCTCTGAAATGTTCAATCTGATTTTGATATAATTCTGATATGATTCTAGTATAATCTGATAACGATATATAATTATCATCGTGTTCATTTTCAGACCCATAGTGTTCACTTAGAGGTGAAAAGATGTGATTTTCATTTGTTCTATAAATATTTGCTAAATGCTGTTCTAAGATGGAGAGATGCAGCACTTGTCTCTGTATTCTGAGAATATGTAATTGCAAGCACCATTGTTTATCAAGAAAGCTTGGAATGACAGTATATAAGCATATTGGAAAATCAAAGAGAAGAGCATTCAAGTTGTATTGGTGGGGTCAGAAAATATTTTTTAATGAAAGTTGCACTTTATACAAAATTTACTGGGAAAGTATAAATATTTAGACAGTCAAAAAGAGAAATAATACTGATAGGACATAGCAACTTGACTATGTTTGCTTTATCATAACTATACTTAGCTATACTGTCGAACTGTCATTCTGGTATGAGTATAGAGAGTAGGGATAAAATAATGCCTGTAGAGGATGTTTGGTAACCTGACAGAAGTTATTGCATGGAAGTTCTTATGAGCTATCTTCAAGAATTTAAGCTATGCCTAGAAGTTTTCAACACCACTTTGGCATAAATAAATTAGAAATACCTTTGAGAAGTCAAGCAGTGAAATATATTCGAGAGACTGAAAACGCCAAGAACAATTTTTGTCTTTTATAACTCAGAATTCTCATGAGTCTCTGTTAAAACTGTCAAGATGTGGATTAATATATAGTCTATAAAAGCAATGTTGACTGAAGAAATGAAGTCAAGGGTTATTTATTTTAATTTTTATGGGGCTATACCCAAAGGTGCTGAGGGATTACTCCTGGCTCTGTAATTAGGATTAACTTCAGGTAAGGCTGGGAACCATATGTGGTGCCAGGGACTGAATTAAAGTAGACATTATGTTAGGCTAAAGCCCGATTATGAAATCATTCTGATTCAACAAAATCAATTTTTAAGGATGTTGGAATTGAGTTTATGGTTTATTACATGGTACTGAACAATATACTAGACTTAGTTACTATAAAGCATTTTTCAAAATTATCATTTTAATACTCTAAGTGATTAATCATTAAAGATGATTTTTAAAGAAGTTATCAGGATATAAATTCATATGCCATTGAAATAGAAATATAGTCCTCTAAGAAAATTGAATGTTTTAAATAATATAAAACTCGTTTTCTTATTTCCTGTTTGTGTTCTAAAGAGTCATTGAACTTCTACAAAAGACAATTCCCTTCTCATTACTCTAAAACATTAGGGGAAATAGGTTTAGACATGGTCCATAATCCTTCCAAATAAAATTATTTCTCTCTCAAAGAAATACATAAATTTTATATCACAGATCCAGGAAAGGACAAAAAAATAGGGAAGGGAGAAGAAGGAAACTAATCAGTATGTTAGTTTCTCCAAAGATTAATACATCAAAGAGTAATATATTATTTTATGGGGTTAGGAAAAATAAATTTCGGTGACCTAATTAATAGGACAAAATTAAAAAGTAAAATAAACATAGTAGCTTTCTCAGATATTAAAATGTAATTTTTGTCCACTACCTTCAAACTGAGGTCATTTGCATGGAGACAGATGTTCGCATAGTATACCTCAAGGGCATAGAAACCCTGTATCTCTTAGGTCAAGGGAATTTCTTCTCCAATTTCCCAATACTTACTGTGCCTGTGCAAGAGTGAGAAAGAGAGAAGAAAAGAAGAAGAAGAAGAAGAAGAAGAAGAAGAAGAAGAAGAAGAAGAAGAAGAAGAAGAAGAAGAAGAAGAAGAAGAAGAAGAAGAAGAAGAAAAGAAACGAACCTTTTTAAGTAGTTGCTGGTTTGAGTTTTTTCTCTTTTTTTCTGTATGTGTGGGTGTTTGTGTTTTTTTTTTCTTGTTCTATTGTCTTATTTTTATTTTTTTTGCTTGTCTCTCATAGTTGCTGGTTTTTGTTTTTGTTTGTTCTTTCTTTGCTATTTTTTTGTATCTTTGTTGTTACTGCTTCTTTGGTCTTCTTTTCTTTTTTATACTCTTTTTTCATGTTGTTTTGTTACCTTATCCCCCCTTTCCCATTTTTTTCTAAATTCATATTTATAATACCTAGACAATTCCTTCTAGGTCTTTTTTTCTTCTTCCCCTTTTCATTTCTTATACTTCCAACAGAACTACATCACTAAAATCATCTTGCTCAGCCTCATAATTTGAAGGGGAAATAAGGACAGTACCAGGACTAGACAGTTACATGAACATGTAGTGGAAAGAAAAAATGATCAGACTTGAACACCAAACTCAAAGTCAACTACAACAGAATTGATATCCAGTCTACAACTAGCTATCCAAATGGGGACTAGTTCTTGGGGGGTAAAGGAGGGAGAAGTGGGATGCATGCTGAAACAGAGGGAGGACAACACTGGTGGTGGAAATTCCCTTATTCATTATCACTGTGTACCTTAAATATTACTGTGAAAGATTTGTAACTCACTTTGGCCACAATAAAAAACCTTTTTTTAGGGGCCGGGTGGTGGCGCTGGAGGTAAGGTGCCTGCCTTGCCTTGTGCTAACCTAGGACAGACCGCGGTTCGATTCCCCGGTTCCCCATATGGTCTCCCGTGCCTGCCAGGAGCAACTGCTGAGCGAATAGCCAGGAGTAACCCCTGAGCGTCACTGGGTGTGGCCCAAAAACAAAAACAAAAAAAACAAAAACAAAAAAAAAACTTTTTTTAAAAATTAGCTTATTTGGTATAAAGGCCAACATCAGCTAAGTGTAACAGGTTGGATCTCTAAAATGATTAAAATTTACATGGGATAAAGAAAAAAAAGAGACAGACGTTTCTGGCTATAATAGGAATGTTTTCTCTCTCCTTTGGTCTCTTGTAAGTTGGTGTAGAGTTTAGCAAAAATCATTAAGATTTGTGCCTTTAATACAAGAATCAATTTCAATAAACAAAACAGGAGACTAGAAAAGTCATCTTGTCATCTTCAATCACAATGGGTAAATTTAAATTTTTAAATATTTATTTAGTACTTATCATTTTATTTTTAATAATATATTTAAGCATCTGATTTCAAACATGTTTATAGTTGGGTTAATATTCTCAGGAAGGGTGCTGTTTGACATTTAAAAAGAATGTATCAAGTTATATTTATGTCTTTGCATTAATGCTGATTTATTTGACAAGAATAATAAGTTTTAACCATATAACCAGAAGTATGTTTTTGTTAATGATGTTTTTCTAATGATGTTCCAATTCTTGATGATGTTCCATTCTGACCTACTAAAGAATGGTTAACATGGACTGCTTTAAAAGAAGAAAAAAGATATTATGCTAAAGAACTATAGAGAACCTTAAAGTCAACTTAAGGACCAAATACATACTTCAGAATTCTACAGGTTTGACATTATATTGAATGTTTAAGGAACAACTAAATATAAAACATTATATGATAAACTATGTCTAAGGAAGATAGATTCAGAATAAGTGACATTATGACTTTATGAATAATAAATATTAGAATCCTATGGTAAAATAATAATAAACATAAATTTAATTATTAAATATTTCATACAATTTAAATCCAGATTACATGTACTGATAGAATCATAGTCATCCTTATTCTGCATATTTGTAATTTGAGAAGCAACATGGCAAGGAATATTCCTATTTTAAACTAGTACTACTTCCTGTGAAACCAGATTTGTGAACTGGTTATAGTATGAGTTATTATTTTTCCCATGAAGTTCCTAGTTTGCAAAAATCAGAAAACAAAGTCAAAGAAATTTTATAGAAGTCAATTCCCATATAATGTATAAAAGATCTGTGGTATTAAACTCTATGGCTACAAAGGTCGTCAAGCAATAAAACTATATTATTTTGGGTTGGGGGTTTTATTTTTACTCCAAGCAAAATGTCTATTGATGAGTATAAGCTCATATAAAGAGAGAAACTCCTGAGATTGTTGTTGTAGAGATTGATCTTAGAATCAGAAGATAATTAACTTGGTTACTGGAGAAATTCTCTGCAATCACTAGTTATCACTTTATTTCTTCAAGCACAGTATTATGTTTATAGTTAATTTTCTTGCTGGAATGCTGCAGACTACTAACAATATAAATAGTATAGTGGCTTTCCATTGTAAATGCATACAATTTCTATTGTACTTTGTGATACTATTGGCTCTGTGGGGAAACTATGTGAATAACTCAGTACTATTGTAGAAAATAGAACATCTGCTTGCTTTGGAATTCAAGAAAAGTCTCCACATGAGTTCCTTCTAAAGCAGATTTGTAAGCATCTTGTAAATAAATTATCTGTTAAATTTTCTTGCCCATATGCTAAAAGTTTAGTGTCTCTTAGCACTGGTTATATCCTTTTTATGATGACATTGCTTCTGGGATAGTTTTCTAATGATAAAGGGAAGAAATGTTAATTCCTAAATTTTTCTTTAGAATTATATGACATCTCTTTCTGATCAAGGAATCTTTCTGGGAATATGCTTCCCTGAAGCACTTTTTTCTATCTAGTTTCCAAACACTAATTACTTTTCACTTATTGGATCTTATGGTAGACATTATCTCAATAATAAAAAACAAGAAATAGCAAATTCCTTTAAATAAAAACAAAGAAATAACTGAGTTTAAACAGTAAGAACAGATTAATATAACTAGGACGATGCAAAAAGACAGCCATTCTTTCTTAAGGTATCAGGAAAATCTTCCCACAATACATTTTTAAGCTTGTCTTTGTCTAACAAGAAACTATGGGGGGGGTACAGGTGATACCTAATGATAAACTATTTTTCTAGGGACAAGGAAAACAGGTACATATTCAAAGAGGAAAAACGATTATTAAATATTTTAGAAAATGTTAAGTATTTCCATTCAAATATTCCCTCAATTTCTTGTTCCATTGGACAAGTTTTCCTTAGCAGCTTCCCATGACATTCCACTTTTAATGTAAAAATACTAATATATGCGGGGCCGGAAAGATAGCATGGAGTGAAGGCATTTGCCTTTCATGCAGAAGGTGATTGGTTCAAATCCCGGTATCCCATATGGTCCCCCATGCCTGCCAGAAGTGATTTCTGAGCATGGAGCCAGGAGTAACCTCTGAGCACTGCTGGATGTGACCCAGAAACCAATATATATATATAGTAATATAGGTCTGTTGAAAAAAATGCTCTCTATTCCATCATTGTAAATCATAAGCCACCCAAGGATATGATGGTGAGATGTTTTGTAAACTTACTTGACAGTGAAAAGGTTTATTTCACATAGCATCTTCTTTTTTCTTTTACCTCACACCCCCTTTACATAACATCTCATAAAAAGTAATTGTAATCTTTTCTATGAAGCAGAACACTGATTTAAAATTTTAGCACAAAACATTGAGTGTTAGGCCTATGCATTCCATTCACAATCATTTTTGACTAATTCCTAGGATCTCACAATTGTTAAAAATAAAAATAAATTATACCATCACATTATCAGTGTCTACAATGTTGTGAGTCCCAACATTGAAGAAACCACTGCTCTGATAAGAGAATTACTGTTACATCTTCCTGGAAAATTCCTGAAAATGTTTACTATTTTAGAGATCGATAGTTCAAATATTGATCAATATGCTTAATTTAACATTTATTTAGGACATTGTAGTGCTAGAATTGCATTAAATTTGTTTAACAGTATTCTACTGGAAAAGACCAATATTAAGGTATGTTTTCATGATTACACCACTAATTTCCATATTCATTTTCAAAAGTACACAAATTTTGTTTTAATGTAATTTTTAACCAGTAAGAGAGGTTAACAGAATTTCTTAATGTCTCTTCCATGGAATAGAGAAATCAAGAAGTAGAAGAAACATGAGTCTTGATGATAGATGACACCTCATTTGAGGTTTCTTTAATATAAAAAGATGAATCTTAATAGCTATATCAAGTGTCCCCCCTCTACTATCAATAAATAAATAAAATTATAAATAGAGTAGAATATATTTGTAATAGGCTTATTTATAGTTCATATTTAGACAGTAAATATTTTCTTTTCTTATTAATATTTTTATTATGATCAAAGTGGATTACAAATATTTCTCAGTAATATTTTATGTACATAGCAGCATTAAACCCAGAGCATTCCCACCACCAGTGATGTCCTCCCTCCAATCCTGTTCCCAGGATGCATCTCATCTCCCCTTCATTTGCCTCCAGGCTGCTACTATAAGTGGTCCCCTCTGTGTTTAGATTGTTGTAAATTGGATATCAAGTCTGTAATCATTGACTTTGGATTTGGTGTTTAAGTCTGATCATTTATTTTAGTTCTACTCAACGTTTGTACAACTGTTTGGTCTCAGTACCATCCATTATTTTTCCCCTAAAACCAAACAAACAAAAAAAAAACTGTGAGGGGTCGACCTAGAGGGTTATAAATATCAATTTAAGAGAAGAAAAGGAAAAAGGAAGAAAAAATATCACAGAAAGACAAAGAAAAGGAAAAACACAAAAATCAAACAAACAAAAAAAACAAACAAGAAAGCAAAAGAAAAAAACCTAAAATATAATGACAAAAAAAAAAAAGAAAGAAAAACAGAAAAGCACCACTACAATACAGACAGCAACAAAACAAAAATCATGAGCCTGAAATAAAAAGAAAAAAGAAAAAGACAAAAAAAAATTGCGCTTCCTCCACACTTTTACCCGTCTTTTGCATAGGCACAGTAAATATTGGGAAGATTAGAAAGGGAATTCCTTTCACCTAAGAGATACAGTGTTTCTTCATCCTTGAAGCATACTGTCATGGGAATAACTACAGACTCCACATACACTCTTTTACTCTCCCCTAGGTCTTTTTGTGGTGTCTGGAAACTTTCCACTCAATTGTGGATGATAAAAATCAGGCCTCTGTAGCTAGAGATCTAGGTATTTGCACAGGTCATAGGATGGAGCCTAGTATAGATTATTTCTTTAGGGTTCTAGAAGGTCTATTCCAACACTGTTGTTTTAATCAGTCTTCTGTAATTGGTGGTCTTGGTGTTAATAGCGATCTTAGGAAAAAGCCTAGGATAGAGCCATTCATTATTTTTCCAGAAGTTCTGCTCAATCAGACCCCTGAAATTAGATATCTTGGTGGTTGTATAGATTGTAGGCCAAAGCCTAGGCTAATGTCTTTCTTATTGGTCCGAGAATAAGTTCTTCCCAGTCATGGTTGTCATAGTCAGTCTTCTGTAGTCAGCAATCTTGGCTTTTGTACAGATCAAAGGATGAGTTGTCTTCTGATTCCATTTTAACATTTGGTGATGAGATAAGACAACCTGCTCTTAGATCAAACTGTTGCCATTTCTTCATTTAGACAGTAAAGTTTTTTTTCATATTTTTCCCTTTATTTAAAGATTTCGATTACGTATATGGTTGTGATTAGGTTTCAGTCATGTAAGGAACACCCCCTTCACCAGTGAAACATTTCCATCACCAATGTCCCAAAGCTCCCTCCCTTCCAACCCAACCCACCTGTACTCCAGACAGGCTTTCCAGTTCGCTCATTCATTCACATGATTAGGGTAGTTCTCTGTGTAGTTATTTCGATAACTGCACTCACCACTCTTTGTGGTGTGCTTCATGAAGTGAGCTGGAAGTTCCAGCCCTCATTCAATTGTCTCTGAGGATAGGTGCAAAAATAACTTTTATTTTTCTCAAAACCCATAGATGAGTGAGACTATTCTGCATCTCTCTCTCCCTCTGACTTATTTCACTCAGCATGGTAGAGTCCATGTAAATCCATGTATATGAAAATTTCATGACTTCATCTCTCCTGATGACTGCATAATATTTCATTGTGTATATGTACCACAGTTTTTTTAGCCATTCATCTTTTTTTTTTTTTTTTTGGTTTTTGGTTTTTGTGCCACACCCGGTGACGCTCAGGGGTTATTCCTGGCTATTCGCTCAGAAGTCATACCTGGCAGACACGGGGGACCATATGGGGAACTGGGGGATTGAACCGAGGTCCATCCTAGGTTAGCACAGGCAAGGCAGGCACCTTACCTCCAGCGCCAGCACCACCTCCCGGCCCCCTAGCCATTCATCTGTTGAAGGGCATCTTGGTTGTTTCCAGAGTCTAGCTATTGTGAATAGTGCTGCAATAAATATAGGTGTGAGGAGGGGGGTTTTGTATTGAATTCTTGTGTTCTTAGGGTATATCTCTAGGAATGGAATAGTTGGGTCGAATGGGAGCTCAATTTCCAGATTTTGGAGGAATCTCCATATCGCTTTCCATAGAGGTTGGACTAGACGGCATTCCCACCAGCAGTGGATAAGAGTTCCTTTCTCTTCACATCACCACCAGCAATGATTGTTCTCACTCTTTGTGATGTGTGCCAATCTCTCTGGTGTGAGGTGGTATCTCATCGTTGTTTTCATTTGCATCTCCCTGATGATTAGTGACAAGGAGCATTTTTTCATGTGCCTTTTGGCCATTTGTATTTCTTTTTTATCAAAGTGTCTTTTCATTTCTTCTCCCCATTTTTTGATGGGATTAGATGTTTTTTTCTTGTAAAGTTCTGTCAGTGCCCTGTATATTTTGGATATTAGCTCTTTATCTGATGGGTGTTGGGGGTGAATAGTCTTTCTCACTCGATGGGTGACTCTTGTATCCTGGGCACTATTTCTTTTGAGGTGTAGAAGCTTCTCAGTTTAATGTATTCCCATCTGTTGATCTCTGCTTCCCTTGTTTGGAAAGTGTAGTTTCCTCCTTGAAGATGCCTTTCGTCTCAATGTCATGGAGTGTTTTATCGGCATGTAGTTCTATATACCTCATGGTATCAGGTCTGATATCGAGGTCTTTAATCCATTTGGATTTTACCTTCGTACATGATGTTTACTGGGGGTCTATGTTCTCTTTTTTGCAAGTGGCTAACCAGTTCTGCCAGCACCACTTGTTGAAGAGATTTTCCCTGCTCCACTTAGGATTTTTTGCTCCTTTGTCAAAAATTAGGTACTTGTATGTCTGGGGGACAATGTCTGAGAATTCAAGTCTATTCCAATGATCTGAGGGTCTGTCTTTATTCCAATACCATGCTGTTTTGATAACTATTGCTTTGTAGTACAGTTTAAAGTTGGGGAAAGTAATGCCTCCCAATTTTCTTTTCCCTAGGTGTGCTTTAGCTATTCTAGGGTGTTTATTGTTCCAGATGAACTTCATAAGTGTTTGATCCACTTCTTTGAAGAATGTCATGGGTATCTTTATAGGGATCGCATTAAATCTGTATAATGCTTTGGGGAGTATTGCCATTTTAATGATGTTAATCCTGCTAATCCATGAGCAGGGTATGTGTTTCCATTTCCGTGTGTCCTCTCTTATTTCTTGGAGCAGTGTTTTATAGTTTTCTTTGTATAGGTCCTTCAATCTTTGGTCAAGTTGACTCCAAGATATTTGATTTTGTGTGGTGCTATTATGAATGGGATTGCCTTCTTTACTTCCTTCTCTTCCCTATCATTATTGGTGTATAAAAAGGCCATTGATTTCTGTGTGTTAATTTTGTAGCCTGACACCTTGCTATATGAGTCTATTGTTTTAGAAGCTTTTTGGTAGAGTCTTTAGGGTTTTCTAGGTAGAGTATCATGTCGTCTGCAAACAATGAGAGCTTGACCTCTTCCTTTCCTATCTGGATTCCCTTGATAACCTTTTTTTGCCTGATCACTATAGCGAGAACTTTCAGTACTGTGTTGAAGAGGAGTGGTGAGAGCGGACAGCCTTGTCTTTTACCAGAATTTAGAGAAAAGGCTTTTAGTTTTTCTCCATTAAGGATAATATTTGCCATTGGCTTGTGGTAGATGACTTCAACTAGATTGAGAAAAATTCCTTCCATTCCCATCTTGCTGAGAGTTTTTGGTTTTTTTTGTTTTGTTTTGTTTTGTTTTGTTTTTGTTTTTTGGTTTTTTTTTTTGGTTTTTGGGCCATACCCGGTGACATCAGGGGTTACTCCTGGCTGATTAAGAATGGGTGTTGGACCTTATGAAATGCTTTCTCTGCATCTATTGATATGATCATGTAATTTTTATTTTTCTTCTTTTTGTTGTTGTGTATGATGTTGATAGATTTACGAATGTTAAACCATCCTTGCATTCCTGGAATGAAACCTACTTGATCGTAGTGTATGATCTTCTTGATGACGCATTGGATCCTATTTGCCGGGATTTGTTGAAGATCTTTGCATCAGCATCCATCAGGGATATTGGTCTGTAATTTTCTTTTTTGGCAGCATCTCTGTCCGGTTTTGGTATCAAGGTGATTATGGCTTCATAAAAGCTGTTTTAGAGTGCTGCCGTTTTTTCAATTTCATGGAAGAGCCTGGCTAGGATTGGTAGTAGCTCCTCTTGAAAGATTTGAAAAAAATTCATTAGGAAATCCATCTGGGCCTGGGCTTTACTTTTTGGGCAGATGTTTGATCACAATTTCAATTTCCTCAGTGGTGATGGGGGTGTTTAGATATTCTACCTCTTCCTTATTTAAATGCGGAAGGTTATAAGTGTCCAAGAATTTTTCAATTTCTTCTAGGTTCTCATGTTTGGTAGCATAAAGCTTCTCAAAGTAGTTTCTGATTACCCTTTGGATCTCTGCAGTATCTGTTGTGATCTCCCCTTTTTCATTCCTAATTCTGGTTATCAGATTTCTCTCTCCATCTTTCTTTGTGAGTTTTGCCAATGGCCTATCAATCTTGTTTATTTTTTCAAAGAACCAACTTCTGCTTTCGTTGATCTTTCGGATTGATTTTCAGGTTTCAACTTCATTGAGTTCTGCTTTCAGCTTTGTTATTTCCTTCTGTCTCCCTATTTTTGGTTCCTTTTGTTGGTCATTTTCTAATTTTTTGAGCTGCGTCATTAAGTTATTCAGGTATGCCCCTTCTTCCTTCCTGATGTGTGCTGTTAGAGCTATAAACTTTCCTCTCAGAACCGCTTTTGCTGTGTCCCATAGATTCTGAGGAGTGGTGTCTTCATTATCATTTGTTTCCAGGAAGATTTTGATTTCCTTTTTTATTTATCTCGGATCCACTGGTTGTTCAGTAGCAGGGTGTTTAATTTCCAGTTGTTAATGTTTTTCTTCTGTGTGTCTTTGTATTTCACATCTAATTTCAGAGCCTTGGGGCCGGGCGGTGGTGCTGGACGTTAGGTGCCTGCCTTGCCTGCACTAGCCTAGGATGAACCACGGTTCGATCCCCCGGTTTCCCATATGGTCCCCCAAGCCAGGAGCGACTTCTGAGAGCATAGCCATGAGTAACCCCTGAGCATCACTGGGTGTGGCCCAAAAACCAATAATAATAATAATAATAATGATAATTTCAGAGCCTTGTGGTCAGCAAAGTTAGCTTGCAAGATTTCTATCCTCTTGATTTTATGGAGGTATGTTTTATGTGTCAGCATGTAGTCTATCCTGGAGAATGACCCATGTACATTGGAGAAGAACGTGTATCCAGGTTTTTTGGGATGTAGTGTCCTATATACATCTACTAGTCCTCTTTCCACCATTTCTCTTTTCAGGACTAGCATGTTTTTGCTGGGTTTCAGTCTGGTTGACCTATCAAGTGTTGATAGGTCCGTGTTGAGGTCTCCCATAATTTCTCCCTCATGGGATAGGGGCTGGGGCGATTGCAATTGTGTTATTATTTATTTCTTCTTTCAGATTTGTCAGTAACTGCATTAGATAATTTGTTGGTCTCTCATTGGGTACATATATGTTTAATAGTCTGATTTCTTCCTTTTGCACATATCCCTTGATTAGAACATAGTGTCCATCTTTGTCCCTTACCACTTTTCTGAGTAAAAAGTTGGCATCAACAGATATTAATATGGCCACCCCAGCTTTTTTGCGGGTATTGTTTGCTTGGATGATTTTCCTCCAGCCTTTGATTTTGAGTCTATGTTTGTTCTGACTATTCAGATGTGTTTCTTGTAGGCAGTAGAAGGTTGGATTCATCTTTTTGACCCTGTTTGCCAACTCTGTGTCTTTAGTCCACTAACATTGAGGGAGATGATTGTCATAGGATTTAATGTCATCTTTGCAGATAAGTTTCCTGTGTCTGTTGGTCTCTCTTGTCTTAGAGAAGACCTGTCAGTTTTTCCTTTAAGGCTGGGTTATCATCTGTGAAGTTTTTAAGCTGTTGTTTATCTATAAAGCTATGTATTTTTCTTTCAAACCTGGACGTGATTCGGACTGGGTGCAGTATTCTCGGTGAGGCATTCATTTCATTCAGTCTTGTCACAATATCCCACCACTGTTTTCTGGCCTTGAGAGTTTCTCGTGACATGTCTACTGTAAATCTTAGAGATGCTCCTTTGAATGTAATTTCCCTTTTTTTTTCTTGCTGCACACAGTATTCTATCTCTGTCTGTGGGATTTGTCATTGTAATGATGATGTGTCTGGGGGTGTTTTTCTTTGGGTCTCCTTTGGCTGGTACTCTTCGGGCACGCAGGATTTGATTGCATGTAGTTGTTAACTCTGGTAGTATCTCTTTGATTATGTCTTTGACAGTTGATTCTTCCTGGTGATTTCCTACTTGGGTCTCTGGGACTCCAATGATTCTTATGTTGTTTCTGTTGAGTTTATCAAAGACTTCTATTTTCATATGTTCACATTCCTTGAGTACTTTTTCCATTGCCTGATCATCTGTCCTAAGGTTCTTTTCCCATTTTTTCTGCTGTGTTGAGTTTTTCTGCATCTCATCTTCCAGTTCTCCGATTCTCTCCTCTGCTGTGTTACCCTGCTGTTGAGGGCATCCACAGAGGTTTTCAGTTGAGCTACCATGTTTTTCAGGTCTGCTATTTCAGTTTGGAGCCTTCTAAGTTCTGTCTTTGTGTTCTGTTCAGATCAATCTATGCTTTCTTTGAGTTTTACAAACATGTTCCATATTTCTATTTTAAATTCCTTGTCCGAGAGGTTAAGCAGAGGGTTGTGATTTTTAGGATAATGCAAGCTATCATCTTCATTCTCGGTGCATGGTGTTTGCCTACGAGCTTTCCGCATTGTCACGCTAGTAGTGTGGTTTTTCCTGTGTGTTGTGATGGGGTTTATTGGTTAGAAAGAGTGCACAGCCACGAAGCGAAGTGGAGTGGCCTCGCTCTTATGGGACTCCAAGAATTGAGCAAAGACAGAAGCACAGGAAGAAAGTCCCCTCAGTCCACAGTTTTCTCAGCAGAGCGCAGCTAGGCGGAGTCTCCCGCAGGAAGAGCAACCAGCTCTCCAATTGGGAAGCCTCACAGCTGACAGTTCTTACTCACTCATTGGTTTGCTGGCAGCTTCAGAATGCAGTATTTTATGGGTTCGCTTCCTAGGGGTCTGATTTCTTATGGGACTCCAAGTATTGAGCAAAGGCAGAAGCACAGGAAGAAAGTCCCCTCAGTCCTCAGTTTTCTCAGCAGAGCGCAGCTCTAGACAGTAAATTTTAACCTTTTTAGTAGGCCCAGAACTTAGCCTCCCATTATTTTTTGGTTGAACCAATGTCTGAAGTACCAAAGAACTCCCTTATCTTGGAAGATTTTTTAAAAAGTATAATAATACAGTCTATCCTTTTTGTTTCTTTATCATCCTTAAAAACTAAAGTATATAGATGCATATATTGATTCTTTTTGTTTCCAAAAAAAGAAATTATGTGCAACTGATCTTAATCCTATATTTACAGATTCTAAACTATAAGATCTTGCTTCTACATGAACACAGAAAGTATATACAAAGTATATACAAATCAAAGTGTATATACCAATTATGCCTGGGCCTGACATTGTTTATTTTATTGAAAATTGCCTTCCATAAACAGTAATATTTTTCATATTTTTGGTACAAACCAATGACCTTAAAAATCGTCTTCTTTAGTAGATTGTGACATAACTGAATGTGGAGTAATCTATTTTAATTTCTCTATAATTTATTCAGTTTGCATTGTATATCTAATGTAAACTCCTATATACCTGGTGTTACATGAAAGTTTCTGGAAAATAATGGGGTCACAAGCGGAGAATGTTTTGTCCTGCCAAAAGACATTTGGCCAATTAGATGCAAGTATTATTTCTCTTTCCACAATTCATTTGCTCATAATTTTGACATTTATGTTGTTAAATTTGTCTCAGTGACCAAAGATAATATTCTAAAATATCTGTTGAATAAAGTTCCTCATAATCCCTGGGACAGATCACTCAATCAATGTACACCCACATTTGACTAAGAAATTGTTGAATAATGTTTTTAATAAGCTCTAGGACAGGTTCACTCAATTGGGAACACCTACATAATAGATGACTTACCTATAGGGATTATTTCCAGTTATATGCGAGTAGCAGTTTCATGTTTGTTAAAAATCATATTGCTTATGCATGAAATACAGCTAGCCATTACTGAACTCTACTATTGATTAAAACATATAATTGGTGATTCATTAATTTAACACTAGCAAACCAAAAATAAACTGGACAAAAATGCTTTGTTGTTCTATTTAAGAAACATTAATTGCATGTCCTTGACACAGTTTTGTCCTGCTCCAAGGTGTCCTTTCTTTCATGCCCTTTTATCTTTCATTTCTTGCTTTCTCCTTTCCCTGAAGACCAGGCTCAAAGCTCATTTTCCTCTTTGGTTGCAATTTAAATAGCTTTCAGGAGTCAAGTTTAGAGCTGTAGCTGCTCAGGTTCAGGTGATCTTTTATTTATTTATTTTTTGGTCAGGTGATCTTTTATATTGTAGAACTTATTCATCAGTGATGTCTTACTTCAGATTTACTGAGCCCTATAGTGCTTGGGTCTCTGTTTTCCTCACTTTTAGCATTTCACTGTGGCTTAAACCTTGTACAATAAAGCTGTGTGTCCTAAAAGTAGGAACTTAACATTTTGAATTTGAATCATTTAAATTTTTTATAGAAAATTTATTTCAATACTATACCTGGATTCAATCATGGTAATCTGATTTCTTTAGCACCACTGAGTGCACCAACCCATTGTTCACCTAGCAAGATACTAGCATTTGAAGATACATTCACAGCTACTCAATGACATTTTCCATAGTGACCAAGGCTGCCCCAATGGACTGAACTAGGACAAATGAATAAACCATAGAAGATAAGGAGATACTAATTAGGTAAGAATGGCTATCTCCCGAAGATCACTCTGTTAAATGCATTTCTTTTCAGTTATAACCATATTGCCATCTCTACAGCCACTTTAAGCATTTTCTTTTCTTTTCTTTTTTTTTTTTTTTTTGGTTTTTGGGCCACACCCGGTGACGCTCAGGGGTTGCTCCTGGCTATTCGCTCAGAAGTCGTTCCTGGCAGGCACGGGGGACCATATGGGGAACTGGGGGATCAAACCGCAGTCCGTCCTAGGTTAGCACAAGGCAAGGCAGGCACCTTATCTCCAGCGCCACTGCCCGCACCCCCCCCCCCCACTTTAAGCATTTTCATAAGCACATTCAGGTTTCAATTAAGTCCCTATTACTTTCAGGGATTGTATATAATACTCTTTATTGATCCCAATGGTTGCAAAATTTTGTATTTTATTTTATTACTTTATTATGCATAAGCAAATAAGTAGGCAGAAAAACAAAGGATAACAGATTTGCTTGGCATTAATACCCCTCTTTGGAATAAAATGAAATATGTCTATGTCAGGTTTAAAAACATTCAAAGGTATCTAATTCCATCTAAAATTTAAAAATTTACAAGATATATTATATATAAGAATATATATTTACATATAAGAACATATATATGTTCTTTCATATGTATGTCTAGAAAAACTTAAAAGTGGGCAGTTATAGTGGCTTCTTAATTAAAAGAAAAGAGGTAAAAACAAAGTGAAGAAAGCCAAGGTTAGGGAAGGAGAAAAGAAAAAGACAATGTGAGAAAGTCAGTTATATGGTTGATAAAATATGTTCACCTGTATATAAATTCGATTAAATGAAAAATTAAGAATTTAATATTGATTGCAACATTTTATAATGGTTAGTAGCTCTACCTAAAATTTATTAATGTAATAATTAAGACAACTTTATGATTTTTTTATTTTATAGAGGAAGTATTTGAGGCTTATTCAAAAGTCTTTAAGTCCAGGTTATCAGCTTAGGTTAAAACATGGTCATAGAGACTGTTTAGCTTGTTATTTTTACCCCCAAATGTACCAGTAATATCATATGGCATTGTTCCTTTTTGCATAGGCAAACTAAAATGGGGACATCTTAGGTATAGAAAGAAGTTTTTACCTAATAAGGAGAAGAGCCCATAAATTTTATAGTGCATGGGGTGCCTTTGACCCTGAATATTTGTCATGGGGACTTGACTTAGGTCTTAATTTATTGGACATCAACTGTCCAACCCTGAACCCTAGATCCTAAACTTAAAACTGGCACAGTTTTCTGCACCAGCACCAGGCAGGAATCATACTTCCTCTGGAAGAGGCCCTAATGCCGCTCTGACACCAAGTTGCTCCAGAGTAGATTCATATGACACCCTGATGACTAGGAGACAGAAACAACTTGATCTAAGAACAAGTTTCCCTACCTTGTTACCTAACAGTGAGACAAAGTCAGAATATGCTCCATGACACCTCAGCTTCATTCTTGGATCTTTGTAAAAATCAAAATCTCTAATTACAGAAGACTGACATATGACAACTGCAGCTGAGTAGAACTTTTCCTGAGAACATAAAGACTTTGGAGTTGGACAACTAATATGCTCAGAGCTTACGGTCTGATGACTATGATTTATGGGTAAAGACATCCTGTATCTCTTAGGCCAAGGAAATTTTCTAATTTCCCCAATGTTTACTATGCCTATGAAAAACAAAACAAAACAAACAAAACACCTGCCATATCTACCCACCTTTCCACCCCATTTTTTTAAACTATATTTAGATCTTCATGGCTCCCAACTTTTGCAAAGAACCTTGGAACATGAATCTCTGTTTTGTCTCATATCTCTTTATCTTCTTACAAATTGAGGAAAGAAAAGAAAAAATGTGGGTGGGACCCAGGAGCCAGTGATCTCAGGTGCATTGAGTGAGAAAAAATAGTCAGAACTAAATACTCAAGCCAAATTCAATGACAACAAAGTCAAGAGACCCAAAATATAACAAGCTAAACACAAAATGAAGCGGTTACACTGACAAATCCTGGGCTAAGGGTGGAGGTATGGGATGCATGCTGGGAAATCTGGTGGAAGGAGGTCAACACTGGTGGTGGAAATGGCCCTAATTTACTATCTCTATATGCCTGAAATACAACTATGAAAGACTTGAAATTCACAATGGTCTCAACAAAAAATTTAAAAATATATTACATTAGTCCAGTGCTTCTCAATTATTTTCTATCAGGCCCCCCTAGGAAGAAGAAAACATTTTTCGTGCCAACAGTGCGACTGCAAATAGTATCTTTATTAAAAAAAAACTTTAACCTACAAAACAAATATATATATATATATAAATTAATTTGAGCTGATTTTTTTAATCAGAGGTGATGTCTGGAATAATGGCTACAATGAGCATGTTTTGCAATGCATAGCTTTTCGAAGTGGGGTTTGAAGCAGGACACAGCAACTCTCAGTGCCAGAGAAATACAGAGACATAAACACGGGGTTTAGCTTGTTATGACAGTGTTTGCCGAGGTCAAATGCGCCCCCCTTTTACAAAGCCTCTCACCCACCCTGGGGCACACGCCCCACTATTTGAGAACCACTGCTTTAGTCTAAGTGAGGACATTACTTGCCTAGTTTGCACACCACTGTTTCTGTTTTATTTTGTTTGGAATTTGAGCCACAGCAGGCGATGCTCAGGAGTTACTACTGGCCCTGGACTCGGGAATCATTGATGGATATGCTTGGGGACCATATGAAATGTGAGAGGTTGATTGTAGGTTGTCCTCATATAAAGCAAAAGCCTTACCTGCTCTACTATCTCTCCAACCTCTCAATTTTTTTAACATCTGTAAAATGTTCAGTAGGCAAACAGAAGTTAAGTAGTTCTGAAATAATTCAGACCTGAGAATATATTATTAAATATTTAATAATCCATATATGCAAGATCAAATATATTCATTATTTCATTTTGTCTTTAAATATAACTTATATTTTATGAGTCATCAAATATAATATATGTTTATTTTGTATGTGCAGTAATAAATCTATACTTCTATTAGTAACAGGTAAAACAGACTAAGTCTAAGAGAATAAGAGTTTTGCTTTCATTGGTTCACAGTGTTAGCACCAAAACTAATAGCTATAATTTTTCTTATTTTATAAGAAGAAAATTGAGACATGAAGTTGTATATAACACTGAAAGTCACACAGTAAAGAACTGATTAAAGTCAAAGTGGAATTTGAAGTTTAAGTATCATTCTATTTTTCTTTTCTTTTTTTCTTTGCTTTGCTTTTCTTTGATTTGATTTGCTTTTATTAAAGCAATTGTGATATACAAAGTTCTTCACCGTTAGGTTTTCAGACATACAATGAATTAGGGCCTCTCCCACACTAGTATCAACCTCTTTCCACCATGTTCCCAGAGTAAATCCCCATTCTTTGCCCCCCACCCCCGCCAATCTGCCAATATAACAGATCTATTTAAATTAGAGTTTGAATTCATTGATTCCATTGTTGTTGACCTCGGCTTGTATATTTAGTTCAGTTTTTTTTTTAATGTCCATCAATGTACCTGAGACCAATTGCCTCCTGGACCCCATCCTTTCACATTTATGTTTCTCCTCCTCCTCTCAATTCCTTTTATTCTCCTCACTATATTCTCTGGCCAAGGATGTTTGAGACAATTGCCATTTAGACCACTGGTAAAGATACACAAATAGTCATGCTTAAGGAATACTTTCAGCTTAGTTCTCAGGAGTCACCACTTGAGGACCCAAGTGATGTCAAAGATGCCAAGTGATGCCTAAGCATTGAGCATGCAAAATATATATCCCAATCCAGCTAACTATCTCTCCAGCTCAGAGCTTAGTATCTTAATCTTATCAATCTTAATCATAAAATATGGTTTCATATATTAATTATCTATGCACATGTTAGGAGAAAATTTATGATGGAATACATTCATAACAGATATTAAAAATTTATTTTAATCATTTGAATTTTGTATTTTCCTTGCTGATGTCTCTTCTCAGTTAAATTTATGATTTTATGTAATTTTAAATAATAAGTATTTAAGTTTTTACAAGATAATCTGAGAATCCAGTTACATATTTAAGGTAATATGATTATCAACAAATATTGATGTCAAGGGTTCTTTTTTTTTTTTTTTGGTTTTTGGGCCACACCCGGTGTCGCTCAGGGGTTACTCCTAGCTATGTGCTCAGAAGTCGCTCCTGGCTTGGGGGACCATATGGGAAACCGGGGGATCGAACCCGGGTCCGTCCTAGGCTAGGGCAGACAAGGCAGGCACCTTTCCTCCAGCGCCACCGCCCGGTCCCCTGATGTCAAGGGTTCTTTAGAGAAGCAGAACTGAGTGTGTGTGTCTGTGTGTTTGTTGCTGTTTATTATTTGTAGTAATTGTTTACCTACTTACTGAAATTAATTCATAGTCCCAAATCCTCACTTGCAGCTATTGTTCAGGTTCATTTCCAGTGACAATTAGGGTTACCTGACATACACATTCATAGCTAAGATCTTGTTATAAACAAGTATCCTTTTCATGCTGTAAGCAGTGCTTTGTATTCTCCATTCATTATATTTTATTTTTCATGCTAATGTCAATGCTTAAATGGTGCTAAACACAGTATTAAAGTAGCCTCTAGTGTTCTAAAGGTGTCAGGAGCTGGAATATATATGTATATTTATATATAATGTCTTATGGAGCAAATATGTTTTAGATAAGTATGTGTCTGACATTGGATCCTTCAGCTATAATTTAATGCCAATGAACAAACAATGCATATGAAATACCTTTAAACATAAGTGTGCATATGAATAAATAAGGTTATAATTGCTTAGTTGACAAATTGTTGTCACCCAAAACTTAAAGCAATCTTAAAGGAGTCATCGTTCACATGAACACATTAAATGTTCATATGTACTTTACATAATGCAAGCTACAATGAATAATGAGATAATAGGATAAAATTATGCTCTCTCACATTTTCAGGAATTCATTCATGCAGCTATATGATCTGATAAGTATGAAATATTTAAAGTAGATCAGAAATACATACAGAGATTAATGCTATAGTTATTTGACCAAAAAAGTCCTCCTCCCCCAGAACATCAAATTATTCTTGAAGAGCATAAACTGTTTTAACATAGCCATCTAGCTTTCTGGAGAGCAGTCCCCTCTAAATTCAACTTATTGTAACAATAATGACATCTATAGCTATCTTCATCTCCAGTTACCTCTTTAATAATTATCTTGGCTTTATGCTCTAATCAAGATTACACATCCATCAAGTTCATGACAGATTGTGATGTACTACTAGTGAACCAGATTGACAGCTTGTTTTTATTTATATTTATTCTAATTCTCACTATATTTATTCACATACATACAACAGAGAAAAGAGAAATATGTTCCTGTCCCAACAAGTGAGAAATATTTTGATCATAAGTTAAAGTTTTGCTATCTGAACCCTAGAGACAGAACTGCACCCTGACTTAGCTGACACTGGAAAACATCAGTGCTTTTATGTGTCAGGTTTTGTTTGGGTTTTATTTTGTTTTGTTTTGTTGATCTGCAAAAGAAAGGATAACAAAATCTCATCCTTGACATTGAGGACATCTAGGCTCTTCTATTTAAATATTTAGCATATGTTTGTTCTTTTCCATCCTCATTCCTTGAGCAATTTGGAGATAAATGGGGTGTGCCAGCACACACACACACACACACACACACACACACACACACACACACACACACACACACATTCCATTGAAGGAAGGTGAAGCCACAGCTCTTCTGCTGTCCTGCAAAGGAAAGCAGCCAACTTTAGTCCCAAGTCTTTTACTAAGAAACCTGGGGGGAGGGGGCAACGGAGAGGGGGGAAGAGGGAGAGAGAAGAGAGAAGAAGAGAGAAAGAGAGAGAGAAGAAAAATATCTGTCTAGAGACATGAAAGGCAGGAGGGACACTGGTGACATTGGTGGCAGTAAATGTGCACTGGTGAAGGGATAGACATTGGGCACTGTATGACTGAAACTCAATCATGCATAACTTTGTAACTGTATATCATGGAAATATCAATTAAAAATAATTAATTAATAAAAAGAAAACCATGGGAATAAAGTGAGTGCAAGGTTGTAATTCTCTTTGATGAGAAAAGCAAAACACTCCTATATTACCTAGAAAGTCTCTCCTCTACTGATAAATTACATTCCCAGAAAGTCATGAAATTATTATTACAACATTTGATGATCAAGGAAACAAAATTCCAAAATGAAATAAATAAGATGGAGGAAAATGCAGATTTCCATGACTTCCCCCATCATATTTATTTTGTACCCTATTTTATTTACTCAAATGAGAAAGAACATTCCTCAAACATGTCACAGCAATCACTTTAAAATTAAAAATAAAACTTCTGCCAATTAGCTTCTATATAAAATGCTAAATAGACTTGAATGCAGTTCCACTGCTTTGTTTGAAGTTTTTTTTGTGGGCGCCTATATGATTTTTTGTGCTGCCATTTGAATGTGGAAGATGTGATAATGAAAGGTGAACCTAGGACCTTGCTAGTCTGAATGCACTCTCTGCCTCTTTGATGTACCTGCTCCTCTGGCCCACCCCTTCCCCGACCTCACCATCACAAAGTGACAGACCTTGGGGAGAATGAAGGGACGTTCTAAAACAAAAATAAATCTGTCACTTTTATAGTCAAAAGTGTCAGAGCTCAAGCATCAATGGTGATTTAGAAGTCAGTAATGTATTTTTTGTCCAAGCTAACTGACATTTAATGATCATTCCATGTAAAAGTTATTTTTATTTGCTCTTATATACTAACATAATCAACATTATATATTTGCTTCAGAGAATGTTATTTTAAAACTTGCATTTCCTATCATGTCCTGTATTACACAAGTTTTACCAATCTATTTAATACAGAGGTATTTATTTAATTATATAATATTCATTATCTGTCTCTGCCTTTTTCTATAGAGACACATTTAGTTTTATTGTCATGATTATAATAGTTGTTATAACTATTAGTTTATTTTTCATGCATATGCAGAAATGAAAAATATATTAAACATTTTGATATAAGTTTTTATCAGTATTTTAAACTACATATTAAAAACTAAGTGAGAATTCATCTCAAATTTCTCCAATAAGATATAAATGAAGAAGTTTTTTTAATTGGGAAGAGATACTCTGTCCTGTAATCATTAATTTAGAAGACTTTCATATCTATACATAATAAATGAGTAGAAACAAAATTAGAATGAGAATAAAACTGAAGAAAAGCCACTTAATTTAAATTATACTTATTCATATATCAGACCATTGTGAAATGTTCATATGTTTAAAATATATAAACAAGGGAGTTGAAAAATAGTATAGGGATACCTTGCACCTCATTTCTTATCACCACATTATACACAGAGCAGAGCAGAGCAGTTTTAAGTTCTCAGTAATGCTGGTGTGAAATAACCCTCTTTCTCAAATATATGTGAATATATATATATATATATATACATATACATGTATATGAATTTCTTCATTTTATTATGGTTTAGGTAATAAAGTTAAAATCATGTTTAGGTTTTTAATGATGTACAAAGTTACTGTCCTAAATTCATCTATGGTTTTATTTTCTCTCCCCCACCAACCATTTGCTGATTGATAATTATAGCTTTGGTGCATACTATTACTTCATTTTAACACCCCAATATGTCCTAGAACTTCTACCTATTCTCTTTGTTACTCCAAGATAGTTTAAAAAAGTGGTCCTCAAACTACGGCCCATGGGTCAATACTGTATTTGTTCCCATTTTGTTTCTTCACTTCAAAATAAGATATATGAAGTGTGCACAGGAATTTGTTCATAGTTTTTGTTTTTACTATAGTCCAGCCTCCTACGATCTGAGGGACAGTGAACTGGCCCCCTGTTTTAAAAGTTTGAGGACACCTGGTTTAAAATCTATAATCCATAACCAGAGTTTGTTGTCCAGAGATAATATCCATATCCTTGATTTGCTAATTTGGCTGGTACATGCAAGATAGTAGCTTTCATGTTTATATCCTATATATACCACATACAGATTGCCAAATACTCAAATAATTTTATTTTTATATATATTCTCTATCATCTATATTAATATATACCTCATTTGACAACTATAAATATATTGATCAAAATAGTTAATTCACAATGCAACTGAAAACAAATAAAGTTGATCTAGAAAGATTTATACATGCATACACATATAATTACAGATCTAAAGAATTTTATATTTGACCTAAGAGATAATAAGATATCACATAAAGATATAAAACATGATATGCTAACATTCCTGAATGGGAAGGCTAATTATTAGACCATGGTTAATTTTCCCCAAATTAATTTGTAACAGTCTAATAAAATTCTATAATAATAAAAGTTTTCACAAAGACTTATATTAAAATATAATACAGATAATTTAGAAGGTATGCTCATAATTTGGTTTATAATTAGAACTTTGATATATATTATAAAAATTGATAAAACATAAAAGAAATGAGTGGAAGCACAAAAATAGAATAAAATTTTAAAAATAGTTAATAGCTGAAAAAAATAGCTTTTACTCAAATTTATGCAGAAAGTCTACATTTTGTTTAATAAATGACCTTAGAGTGATTTCAAACTATTTGAAAAAATTTATGTTAAAATTCAAAGCATAGTCCATTTAAAGTACATTTAAAATATAAATTATGTTTAAAAAACCAGTTGCACAATTAGTAATGAAAATAACATGATGCCATTTAATCTTCCTAGTAAATTTTTAGGGTGAAAACTCTGTGGCCTTGGAATGGGGGCTGGTTGTGAGAATCGCTTTTATGCCTGAAGAAAGAGCAGCTCACAGCCACACCCTCCAAAATAGAAACAACTCAACTTCACAAATAATCACATCAAACAGAGATTTAACAATGATCATAAATTGATTTTTATTGATCTAAGTTTTGATAATTTGTTAGGATTGATTTGGGGAGTGGTAAGTCTTACAAATACTTTACACTTACCATTTCTCTACCTTTTGGTTAAGATCTAGTGCAATCCAAGTATTTTACATGTCCCATACATTTTGTCAGATGAGTAATATTTTCTTCTGGTTTCTGGATTGTATTTTCTTTTATTCTAGTCATCATTTCTTTATCATGAAGAAACTTTGTTTTATTTTGCTTTGGTTTGTTTGGTTCGTGACACTGAGTCATTGAACAGACCACTAGGTTCAATACCATGAAATGTTCTGCCCATGTTTTATTCTATGCAGTTTATGGATTTAGCTCTCATTTCAAGGTCTATAAGCCATTTTAAATTGACTTTTGTGCATGATGTGAGGAAAGGATTATTCTTTTCTTTCTTTTTTTTTTTTTTTTACTTGTGACCGATCCGTTTTCCCATCATTCGTTGTTGAAGAAATTTTCTTTACTCTATTTCATACTCTTTGGCCCTTTGTTAAAGATTAACTGAAGAATTGTCTCTGGGCTCATAATTCTAGATCTTTGGTCTGAGAGTTTATATTCTGTTAACACATGGTCTTGACTAGTATAACTTTATAGTATATATTTAAAGTATGGTAATGATTTTTCCTATTTACTTTTCTCCTAGTATTCCTTTGGTTATTCAGGGGATTTTATTACTCCATGTAATTTCAACAGCATCTCATTTTTGTCTCTTAAAGACGTCATGGCTATTTTTATAAGTAGTGCATTAAATCTGTAGAGTGCTTTGAGTAATATTTTCATTTTGATAATATTAAAAAGGAATATTTTGACAATCATAAAAGGGAAATTTAAAGGAAAAATTGAGAATTTATCATTTGCCAGTTTATCTTTTATCAGTTAGTTTGACATACATCACATAGAACAGAAAACAAAAACAATGTTGGTATGGATATGAAAGAAAAAAGGCACCTGCATCCACTGCTGGTGAAATTGTCAATTATTTCAGCTATTTTGGAAAACACCATGGACACCTCTTAAAAACCTAAGAATTGAGCTCTATATTAACCATGAAATCCATTTCTTGGTATCTATTCTCAAGGGCTCAGTAACTTCTAAAAAGACACACATGAGTTCTATGTTCATTACAACACTATTCTATTTACTATGGACAAAATATGGAAATATTCCAACAGTTCAAGAACAGATGATTGGATAAAAAAATCAATAAAAATTTTTGTTTGGGGGTCCAAACTGACTGTGTTCAGGAATTACTCTTTTCTCTGCACTCAGAGATCATTCCATCATGGGCTCAGGGAATGGTATAACAAGGATCAAACCTGGGTTGTTCACATGCAAGGTAAGTGCTTAAATAGCAATCTCCTGTCCCAGCAATATACACAATGGACCAACACTCAGCTATAACAAAAGATGAAATCATGTAATTTTTTTTTGTTTCATGTATGAATCTTTTTTTTTTTTTTTTTTGGTTTTTGGGTCACACCCGGCAGTGCTCAGGGGTTACTCCTGGTTCCATGCTCAGAAATTGCTCCTGGCAGGCACGGGGGACCATATGGGGCACCGGGATTCAAACCGATGACCTTTTGCATGAAAGGCAAATGCCTTACCTCCATGCTATCTCCCGGGCCCCTCATGTATGAATCATGAGAGTATCATGCTATGTGAAGTTAGGAGAGGAACAGACACAGAATGATTCTGCTCAAATGTAGAATATAAAGGAATATAATAAGAAAACAGCAAGTGGACAATGGCAGTGGAACCAGAGAATTGGTTTAGAGAACTGAACTTGCCATAGTAGGGATATGGAGGAGCGAGGGGAGGATGGAGGGAAATACTGAGGCATGGTGAAGGGAAGCAGACAATAGGGTGGATGATGTAGTAGTGGAATACTTTATGCATTAAACTGTACTATTAACAATAGTAAATAACATTGCCTTTAAGGTAAAATACTTATTAACATTTTTACAGATTTAAAAATTCAAAGTTTTATGCACATAAAACTTTAAGTTGTTTACATATCTTTATAATTTGTAATAGTTAACAAGGCTATGTACACATTCCACTCCTGTCAAAAATTAAATTATGGAGTGGTTTCCAGCTACTTCTGTTCTCCACATTCTAAGGCTTACCTGCCATGCAAATCCTATCCATTCTGCTTCTTTTACTCTTACTCTGCTGTTCCTTACTCTTCCCAGTAAAAAAAAACAAAAAACAAAAAACAAAAAACAAACACTTGATTGTATATCACTGGACCTAACCCATGTTATTGTTCATTTGCTTGATTAGTTTTTTTTATAATTTTTATTTTAAACATATTGGCTTACATATTGTTGACAATCATACTTTAGGTACAAATTAACATAAAATCAGGGGAGCTCCCATCACCAAAAAGCTTTTATTTAGTCACCATGATTTATACTGCTGTGATTAGTAGCGCTCCAACACCAGATCCATCACCAGAGTGTCAGTATTCCTTAAACTATAGGTGCCTTCTCACTCCCAAAACACCACCAATTCCTTTGGCAGAGTTAGTGCTGCGGCCACCTTTCAGAGTCTCTTTCTATCACAATTGTTATACCATGACTATAGTTTTTTGTTTGTTTATTTTGTTTAGAGAGTATTACTTGATATTTCTCTGGGCTTACTCCTAACTCTATAATCAGGGTCACACCTGGCAGAGCTCTGGGGATGATAAGGGTATGTGGGATTAAATCTGTGTGGGCCATGTAAAAGGAAAGTGCCCTCCCTCTTATATTATCTCTCTAGTCCCACCACGTATTTTTATTTATCCCAGGTATGAGTGTAAATTTGTAGGTGTCCCTCTCCCACCACAGACTTGACTCAGTATGACAGTTTCTAGCTTTATCTACAAAGCAATAAATTCCATGATTTATAAATACACATATAAATAAATATTTACAAATATAAACACATATTTGTAAGTAAAATGTATTACTATAATAAATTGCATCATTTATGGTTGAATAGATATTACTGTGTATATATACCACTCATTTTCTTAGACTTTGGATGATTTCCATAACTTGGCAACTGTGAATAGCACTACAATGAACATAGGTGTGCATAATACTTTTTAAAAATAGAATTTTTGGGTAGATGCCAAAAGCGGAATTTCTGGGTTATATGGAAACTTGATTTCCTCCTTTTATTTTGAAAATTGTGTATTGTTTTCCCAAGTTATACGTGCATGTTTTGATGTGCTTTTCTTGCAGACTCACATTAAGATCACAACAAAAATATACAAATTACAAAATTCACAAATGTCTTTATCAATAAGATTTTAAACATGAAGAATTAAATATGTACTTAACATTATTTTATTGCCTGAAAGATTTTTAGGAAATTTTATGAATGAAGATATTTAATGAAAATAGATAACTCTCATGGGATAGTAATAATGCAAAATATATTTCTTGCTTACATTTCTAATGTTCTGATTTCTAATGTTTGCGTATAGAATCCAGGGGACTATGTAGAGTAAAATTTACATTGAGTATGTGGAAATTTTGTAAGTGGATATATGACATTAGGAAGTTTATATATATAAATGCATATACATATACACACATGTATAAATACATATATTCCATATATATGGAATACAGGGTGCTATATATATGTATATATACATACATATATATGTATATATATATATGTAGTTTCAAGAGCACCCTGTATTCCAGGCTTATTCCTGGCTGATCCCTAAGGAATCACACCTGATAATGCTCTAGGAACTCTATGTGATTCTAAGACAGAACCTGTGTCACTGAGTCAGCTTCATTCAGGGCAAATGCATCACCTACTGTACTATCTCACTTACTGTGATTAATATCTACATATATACATACATATAAATTTCAAAAAGAAAATTATACTCTTCTTAGTTGACACTTAAAACTGAAATCCATGTCATAGAATTCTGCTTTATACTACCAAACATAACACAGAAAAGATTTTTTTCTAGTTTTTGTAATTTTCTTTATATTTGCATTGCCACTGGACATTGTCAGATGTCTTTGCTTACCATCGGTAAATTATTTTACTCTTTGTAAGTCAGTCCACATCTCAAACGCACCCTCTTCAGTAAACTTCCTTTCATTCCTCTTTGTGTAGAGATAATTAAGCAGTGATAATTAAGCAGTGTAGAGCTGAAAACCAGGATATAAGTCAGTAGACTACTATTTCTAATCTGTCCACTAGATGAAATCACTGCCACAGAGGTGTCAGTTAACTTAGGAATCAGACAGCTGGAGACAGGAGACTGAGGGAGAAAGCACCCTTAGCCCAAGGACAAACCTTTGCTCTGACATTTGAGAAAATTCACAAATGAACTGCCAAGTAAATTGCTTTCCTTCTGTAATGTATGATTTCTTGCTCCAGTGCTAAAGACAATTTTAATGAGTTGGTAGGTAAATATGGATCTAAATTGAGAGAATTAGTTTATACTTGTATGTTTTCAATATTGAAAGTGAAATGAAGATACAGATAGCAATTTGAATCTAATTTTCGAGCTTGCATGGATGAAAAGTCACACAGGGAAGCTGAGATGTACCAGGATATTGAGAAAGAGAGACATGGCAATTGTGACAAAGAAAGTCAGCTGACAAAACCAAAGGCATCATCAGTCAGACCAGCAAAGTCCAGAGTGTCAATTCAAAAGAAAGGGGCTGTTTTTTCTCTGTAAATGCTGTCATGCAGGAGTTAGGAAAATATAGATCTAAGGAAGAAGTCTCTGGTGGTTATCTCTGACCACAGCGTCCAATAAATCCTATGAGAATTCCAGTGAAATGAATAAACAATACTGTTAAAAACTGAAAGATACTTTGGCACAGAGGACAATTAAATGCATGGATAATTAATATTGTCTCCTAGAGGAGAATGTAGATATTGTATTATTGTATCCTTGCTGTTTGCATGAGGCTAAGCTAACATCACTGTTGTTTCTTTTTTTAACACTACTTTTTGAGAAAGAAAAGAAACAGCAGATTCAAGAAAAAACTATAATGGGTGGAGAACTTATAAATTGAATTCCTGTGGGAAATGTCATTTTATACAATTAAACATTTTTTAGATTAAGTAAATTCATAATAGAGCCCCTTCCCAGACTGCACTCAAGTTCTTAATTTTATTTCTTTATTTTTAGAGTAGCCACACAAGCGGAGCTGGGAGAAACTGAGCAGAATTGCTCTTACTCTGGTCAGTGATATACACCTGTTGACTTAGGGATTTGTCTGGTGAAAAAGTGCTACATGTAGAACATGTAGAACATGTCTACATGTTCATGTTCTTGGGGGTTCCAGGACTATAGCAAGTGATGCTCAGGGCACCACATAGTGCTAGTGCTAGGAATTATACTTAAAGCCTTGCACAGTATTGGCAAGTGCTCTACCATTTAAATTATTTCACCGGTCTTCAATTTTCTGTTTAAAAAAAACACATGTACTACAAACACACACACACACAGGAAAAGAACATAGTTGTAAGTGTATAAAATTGGTGGTTCCCTTAATCTGTTCACCTGCTAATATCAGAGAGTATCAAACCTAAAATTTGAAGAAAACCCACGCGATGATAAATTGCTGATTTTGAGCTGTGGTTTATTTCACATGGCAGGTTTGTGTGAATGTGCCATTAAATTATCTCATGAAACTATTTTATATTCACATTTCTTCTTTCTTTCCTTTTATTTGTTTTTAGTGAATATCCTATAAATGGAAAGCATTTGAGTCATCTTAATAATGCCATTTAGTACTATTTTTTAAAGTGAGTTAGTAGTTAAGAAGGCATATGTGACATACTTCAAGTCTGTATATTTATCCTCTGATAGTTTTGTTGACCAAACAAGATATTCTGCAAGCATGTAATTTTACTATCTTCTCCATTTGTATATTAACACTATAGAGCAATGTAGAATTATTGGAGTGCATATTCATTACAAATGAAAGAGAATCCAATAATAAATGGTGGTTACTTAACCATAAGATGGGATGAAATCAGAATTCTATCAAATCCAGATTAGTTGATGAAATTCACTAATATACTTTCTAAATACTAAAAAATCATCTAGCAACAGTTCCAAAAATCTTTGTACACTTCACAATAGCAAAAATCTATTAAACTAATTCTCTTTCCACTTCTATTCTGAGTCTAAGAGTTTATTTTATACTTTCATTTAAGTTTATCAATTAATTCTAGTGAGCATATACTGGGTAAGAGTTAGGCTTAACATTTTTATGGGCTTAGCTCCCATAAATATTAACTCATATAAGTCTTGAAATTATTCTACTGTGTTTTCACTGATAAATAATGAAATGAATGTATTTTTGAAAATTTAAGGAACTAAAAGTATCAAAATGTGATTATCAAGACCAAAGTTTGGAGATGTTAAGGGACACATATTCAAGCAATTCATGGCCAGGTCAAGGCAAGCTAAGTCCAGAAAGAGACAATGCATATGTCTGCTTGAAATAAATATCCAACTAAAGATTCTGGTTAATAAAATGACTTGTGGTACCATCTAAATTGATAATATCAGTAGTTTATTAAAGTTCCTGACTTCCGTTTATACACTTCTCAAATCCCTGTCATATCCTGTAAGTCTTCATATTCAATACATAGATTATTGGAAATTTCAGTTTTTCTTTTTTATAAATAGTTTAATTTAAAGAATTATTAGCATTTTATTGTATTACCTTACTTGTATTTCTAACATCTGTGTACTTATTTTAATAGACAAAGATATAGCAAGACTTAGAACCACAAATAAAGAATCTGGTATATTATATTTGATTGTTCTTTAACTGAGGTAACATGAATTTACAAAAGTGATGTTTTAGGGGTATAAGTAAACTTAGCGTCATCCTTAAACTTTTCCCTTCTGGGACTGGAAAGATAGCATGGAGGTAAGGTGTTTGCCTTTCATGCAGAAGGAAGGTGGTTCAAATCCCGGCATTCCATATTGTTCCCTGTGCCTTCCAGGAGTGATTTCTGAGCATAGAGCCAGGAGTAACTTCTGAGACCTGGAGAGCTGCAGGGTGTGACCCCAAAACAAAAAAATAAATAAATAAAAACTTTTCCCTTCTGTTTGAAAGATTGGTTCTAGGACCATTATCTCCCCCATACTAAGGATGCCATTCTTTTTTTTCCTTTCTCATCGCATCAATGATCTTAATTTTAATATAAATTTTTATTTAAGCACCATGATTACAAGTCAATGATCCTGTTACTCTTAAATCTATAGAGTTACTCATCTGGGTTTTTTTTTTCAGCTTGTCTTTTTTTTTCTTCTTAAAGTGACTATACCAAGTATTTTCAAAGGCCCTTTCAAACATAGTTTCCTTCAAATCACCTTTAGTTCATCTTACATCATCCTTGTGTTACAGAATAAAAGCCTACCTGTTCCACTGTGTTGGTTAACGAGCCCAATTCTGAACATGTAAAAAGAAACATTTTATGCTTTTTAAATATTTTCCTTTTGCATGCAAAGATTTTCCATTTTATTGAAAGCAGTTCATATTTTCCTGTTTTATTTAACCTCAGTTTATGAAAATATTGTTTATTATACATAATATGTTATAATATATAACATATATACATATAATACAAAGTATATAATACAAATGTGTATACATACTATATAATACATAATATTATTACACAATCAAATACCCATTAAAAATTTGCTTCAACTGTGAATAAATGTCCAGTTTACACTAAAAATAAAAATTAAATAAAACTAGTTCTAAGTTATAATAAAATTTAATTATTTACAGAAAATGAGTTCCACTTAAGCAGAAATGAAATTTTGTTTACATGGCTACTAGTCTTTATTTATATAACTTTTTATTTATAAATTTATTTATTTGCCTGACTGTGCAGCTGGACTTACTCTGGCTCTCTGCTTAGAGATCACTTATAGTAGAGATCAGGGAGCCATTTGTAACGCAGGGGATTGAACCTGAGTAAGGCAAGTACATGTTAGACTTTTTTCAGTCCCTTAACTATTTTAATTTAAAATATGGACCATAACGAAAATACACTAGGCATTGTCCAGAATGCAATTCTTCAAACATCACTTCCCTTCTTCACAATGCCTGTACCCTACCAAGCTTGCTTTATTCAGAAATTTCTATAATCTGGGTTCATTCTTCTACCTTAGACAAATCTGTCCCTCTCTGACTTACTAGCTTAGTCCTTTAAAAAAAAGATCAGTTCTTTGCACAGTCTTTTTTATTTTAGTAATTTAAAAATAAACAATGGATCTAATCAATCATCTTTCAGT
>PVKC010002392.1:0-43849 GCA_004027635.1 Crocidura indochinensis
AAAAGAAAAAAAAGAAAAGCGCCAAAGAATCTCTCAATGATTATAGATGGATCCTATTCATAATCCTATTCATAATCTATTATAATAAGCTCAGTTTTAGGACAATTTTCTCTGTTTGGATGTTTCCACATGTGGCAGTTAGGAACCATTTTCAGTGTGTTTATGTTATTTACCTTTCACAAGTTCATCGTGGCAATGTATAAATTCAAAAGAACATACCTCTTTTAGGCGTTTATGACTCCTTACATTGTGATCTTTAGTGCCTTAAATAGTGTTAAGTTATTTAAAATAATTCAAAATTATTTTAAGTTCAAATTTGAAATTTTATTTTTGTCTTCCTGTCAAGCCGCTTCCCTAACAAGATTTAGAGAAAAATATTCTCTTAGGAAGCTGACTGTGGGGCTTAATTTAAAATAAAAAATAAACAAACATTTAAAAATCAATCAATTAAATATAACAGTGAAGCTGTGTAAAGTATGGAACGAATGATTTTAACTGTAGTGTTTTTTGACTTGGAAGCACTTGTTTTGCTAATCTAATTATTGCTTTTATTTCTATTAATTTCTTTCAAGATAGAAAGGATTTGAGGATGTAATACTAAGAACTTTCCATTTTCTGATGCATCAGTGATTCAATATCCTTAAAGTATCTTCTTTAGAACAGAAAGTAGGGACTGAAAAAGGTTATAGCAGGGTTCCCCCCCCCCCCACACACACACACACTGGTAAGTCTAGAAGAGCTGAATTTTCTTCAAGCAAAATTGATAATGGCATTAGATAGGTCAATCTCAGCATGAGGAAAAGAAAAAAAAATACCTGGCTGTCTGGAGAAGTCTTAAAACAATAGGGAAAAAAAAAACAATAGCCAAAATAAAATGAGTATTCAAGTTTCAAATACAGAAATTCAGTCTCATCATAAAAATACAGATAAATCAATAAAACAAAACAAATAGAGAGTTATTTACTGGGGGGAGTACAGAGAGATAGTAAACATTCTTAAAGGAGTTTGAGAAATAATACAACAGAAGACACTTGCCTTGAACTTGGGTTCAATCCCCCATATTCCATAATATCCTCTGAGCTCGCCAGGAGCGATTCTAGAGTACAAAGCCAGGAGTAACTCCTGAGCTCCAATGTGTGGCCCAAAAGCAAAACAAAATAAAACCGTAATTTTTTTTTTTTTAGAAAAAAAGAAGGAAGGAAGAAAGGAAAGAAAAGGAAAGAAAATAAAAAGGAAAAGAAAAGAAAACACTGCTCAAGGAAATATGCATAAGAAAGGTAGAAAACCCTTTTGCCTTTTCAGTAGGGTTTTATGAGAAAATGACACTGGGAAGGCAGGTTTTTGTTCTAATACTTTGTTATTCAGCAAATTATAAAAGGTTATTTTAAAATCTATAGGTTCTGAAGGCATTGCTGCATTAATTTTCAGATCATTATGGAGGTAATGGGTCATTTTTACAAGATGCTCTAAAAACATCTTGACAGAATCTTGTCATAGTAATTACAGAATTAACATTATATTCTGCAACTCTAATGTGTGGGATGATGGGGTGGTGGGTGGTGGGGTGGTGTTCCTTACATCAGTCCCCTCATCTCCAGGAAGGCCATATTCAATTTTAGTTTGCTCAGCCAACGCCTCTCTGCAGGCTGTAAGAGGCAAAACAAAATTAATGTCAGGAAGGGACTCTTCTTAGCTCTCTATTTGTTTTATTCTGCTTGGAGGCCACATCTAGCTAGGGGGCACCTTACGGGTTGACAGGCTCCAAATCTGAGTCAGCCACATGCAAGGTAAGTACCATATCCACTTAAGCCCCAGGAGTCTTTTTTGGGTTGTGGGGACACACTTCCAGCAATGAGTACTCAGGGCTTACTCTGACTTTAGGGATCTCTACTGGTAGTGCACAGGGCAACCCATGCCAGAGAGAAAGTAAGCATATAGGGCAAAAGACTAAATCACTCTATTCTCTGTGAAGATCCAATAAGAAAGTGGTTTTCTTCTTTCCTCGAACTCATGTGTTACTTTAGCTTTTCTTTAGAACCTCTCTTTTCATTGTTATCTGTGAAATGAAATGTCTCCATTTCCCCATGAAGTATGAAGGTCAGTCAGTCCTACTCTGGAGAGAACTGATTCCCTCATAATTTTTTATTTGTTGAACATTTCGTTTAGGTGTCCAAAGTCAGCTTCTTTGTTTCAACTGTGGGGCTCCTTGCTAATTATTATCTTTAACACAAGAGATACTCTGACCAGCAAGATAACTTTATGCTCCTGTTTGAAAAAAATAACCACTTTTACATTGTTTCATGTATTTATGCAGGGTACTCTTATTCCTAACTTGTTCAATACTCTAAATTACAGTAATTCACAGTAAATGAATTTTATTCTGTACTGCTTTATAGGTATATTTTATGTTTTTGTTCTTTTTTAATTAAAGCTTCTAGCTGAAATTCTTTATTAGTTATTATGTATTTTATTTATTTATTTATTGGTTTTTAGTCCACACCCGTTGATGCTCAGGAGTTACTCCTGTTTCTGTGCTCAGAAATTGCTCCTGGCGTGGGGGACCATATGGGACTCTGGGGATTGAACCTAGGTCCGTCCTGGGTCAGCCATGTGCAAGGTAAACTGTCCTACCACTGTACTATCACTTCGGTCCCAGTTATTATGTATTTTAAAATATTCAATCAAGAAGCTTACACTGTTGTCAACAATATATTATTGTGTCTATATATATCTCATGTGCATATACATAATCTGCATGACATATATGTATGTTGCAGATCTGTCATGCCGTAGTGTTCACTACCTGTACTTTCCTATCTTTCTTACTAGATTGTGTTTCATGGGCTTTGAGTATCCAACAGCTGGCATTTAGAATGCATGTAAAAATGTTTTGAGGATTCAAAATAAATTAAAAATGAATGAGGATTTGGTTGAATAGATTTTGTTGGATCGATAGATGACTGAACAGATCAACTTGTAACACCAAAACCAGAATAAATTTGAACTTCCATGGGTTACTCCTTATGTCTTTTTTTTAGATGGCCATTAACCTGATTAAATGATCAGCCATTTAATTAATTAAATGTAATATAATTAATTAAAATATTAATTGATCCACTTAATTAACTGAATCTACTTTTATTTATTAACATTTTCAGAAATGTTTTCTGTAACAAATGGCAAAGGATCAGATAAAGGGAAGCTGTGCTGGTTTTGACTGTGAACCCAGCATTGTAGGATACCTCGATCGAACTAGACTTCATGTTACTCATACATTGTACATCTGTGAGCACCAAAATATTCACAGAAATACACTGCTTCTGTGTTACTTATTTTCCAAATAACAGCAACAGAATGCTTTGGGAAGAGGTCGTGAGCTACTCGGAGGAGGAAATGGATCTGAAATGCCTGAGGAGGTGGAGAAGAAAAGTTGGGCTATTGAGAGATCTTTGGGGGGGGAGGCGGAGGGGGCGGGGACTGGAGTTGTCAGAAACGAAAACAAAGTGCCCTGCTGCTACCTGATCATATTGTGGCATTTTTCCTAAGCTGCTTTACTTCATTAGGAAAGTTGGGAAACTGTATTGCTTGTTTTTGAAGTTTCTTCCAGCTCTAAATTACCTTGGTTCTACGTGAAGCCAAAATAAACAAAGCAACAAAAAAGGTATCTCCTTTTGCATGTGATCTTCCTTTCACCCAGTGGGGAAGCAAAAGGCTTGTATTTCCAGCGCAATTATAGAGATAACCAGCTCACAAGTCATTCTTCAATTGTTTGAATGCCTTATGACAATGAATTCTAGTTGCTTATAGACAATGGCATGTGTTTAAGAAAGAGCAAGTAAGGCCCTATTCATAATCTCAAGGGCTTCAAGAACTATCAGAGGTCACTACTCATGACACTGTTTCATTCATATTCTGTTCAACTCTATATTTTCCAAATCTTTACAGTATTTTCAATACAAACATTTCCAAAACATTGTCTCTTGTAATTTTTTTAAAAAATGAAGATCATGTAATAGTTCATTCTACTGGATTCTTGATCTTCCTTGTCTGAATCCTTCAGTGTCGGTGATGTACAAGCATTTTGTTAGTATTAACCATTATTTATTTTTTAACAGGTTAATGTGAGAAGTTCTTTCTCTATGTAAAATAATCAGAAAGGAAAGGAGATAAACAGACTAAAAGAAAGAGGGAGCTATGGTTAACAAAATGTCACTGTGTGCAGTATAGTAATACAGTTAATGAAAATCTTATATATCATTTGTCTGGAAAAGAGTAGCAGGAAACAGCTATTTCTATATCAATTTTATTTGAAAACACCATTGTTGCTCTATATGAACAAACCATACAAAGCAGTTTGCATTATTTATTTTTGTGACTTCCACCAGGGATCAGGAAAGGAAATAACAGCTTGCAAATTTTTCTTGGTTTGGGGGCTATGGTTCTTAGAATATAAATACTGAACAATTATTTTAATATCATGAAACAACCGATCTTCTTTCATTCTCTTTCCAACTGGAGAGTGAACAATTTTTTTCTAATATCACAAAACAGAACTCCTTTCTTTCTCTTCCCAAGTTTCTCCTTTCTCTTTCCTGCTGTGTTGCTCTTGTTGGGTAAAAACTGTAGGAACTAAAATTTATGCAGGAAACATCGAAAGCACAAGGGATCATGCACATCTATCTCTTCCTTCTTTTTGTCTATTTGGAAGTAGAAATGTATTTTTATATCCCAAAGGCAAAATTAATTTTTGCTGAAGTTCTGCTGCATCATTAGACATATAATAATCTTAAATTAAATAAATTTTAATAATAATAATTTTTAAGTTTTCTTGTTTAGTGAGAGTGTAAGCATCTTTCTTCTCCCAGGTTCACTTAAGCCCATCCTGAGTATTAGACCTGAGTAGTCAATGGTCCGGAAAATGCTGCATTCTTGTATACATTGGGCAGGATTTCCTGCAAAAAGGGTCAAGAAAACATATTTTTTCCATTGTCTTTGTTTAAACTGTAGAAAGTCCTTGTCTCAAAATGGAGACCCTGTTAGTCACTGCCATGGCAACCAAGGAAGATGGGAAATTATTCTTTGGCACTGATGACCATTATCACAACAGAAGCAAATGAGAAGACAGGTTGTGATTCTATCGCTGGCTCCATTTCCTTTAACCTCATTGGTGAAATGAGAAGTGTTGAGTTGGGACCTAATGTAAGCAAGGACCTACGTGAATAGGCACACAATATTTGATGAACTGTTAGGTTTTGTTACTCTTCCTTAATATTTTATGCTTCATATCTTATGAATAAAAAGAAAGAGCATTATATCATCACATCATATAGAAGGAAAGAGGAAAAGATCAGAAACAATCTGTGAATTATGAAGCAACAGTCTTGAATTCTAATAGGTAAGAGATAGAGACAGATACCTGCTGATGTTGTAGTCAATGGACTAATGTTCTAGAATGCCAGATGCCATCCAAGTTCGGTATAGGGTGTAACATAGAATTGGCAAAAATATCAATAGAAGCATAAGCAGAAAAGTTTGGCTATATCTTATATATATATATATATGCTCAACACATTTGGAGGTTGGCATTCTATTTTTTATTTGCTACTTGTGTTGAAGGTCACTGTCAATTTAGATGTCTTTCACTATTCAATAATAAGTTTCCCATTTTTTGATGCATTTCTAGCACCTTTCCCTGTTGTGTCTTCATAGAATTTGTAGATAATATCGGTAGGAAATGGAGATTAACAGTGAATACATTGGATTATTTTGCTAAGCTACTGCTCCCTAGATGGCTCTTTAAAGATGCTCCATTTCATGAGCTTTCCCCTTTGTCTCAGTTCAACATGTTTGCTGTGGTGCTGAGTGCATAGTAGAGGTCAATATCTACCAGAATACTAGTGACTGAGAAAGTTTATAATAAGCCTGAAAATGAAAGTAAGTCATACACAAAAATAAAGTTGTCTAGGGTTGCATGGTGGGTTTTCACAAAGAGCTGGACTGACTTTTAGCAAGAGCTAATGCTGATAATGTCAAGAATAACAGCAAAATAAAGCAAATGCATATAGGCCTTAGGCATAAAGGTCTACATTTTCAGTAGTATGATGGAAACTACATATTTCCTAATTTGGAGAGAAACAATAAGTATCTGCCATATTATCATTAATGGGACCCAGTGACATTCTTCTCTTGTCAATCAATAAAGTCACCAGAAGGAAGCTGTAAAGCTAAGAATAATGTTTCAAATGAGCTCAAAAGGTTAGCAGTAAGTTAATTCCAGTTTGAGAAGTACTTCATTAATATTGTTATGATGAAAAGATATAACATATTTTTACTCTTATGTACATTTTCAGAAAAGCTACTTAAACCAGGAAGTGATCAATTGAGGCAGAGTAATGTTGGACACATCACATCCAGAATATTGACTTTGAATAATGTATAGAATGTAAAACTACCCCTATTTTCAAAATGTTCCTAGTAAAGTCCTATGTCTATGGTCTTCATAAGCTTGGATGAACTAAATAGATTGAAGAGATCCCTTTTAATGTCTACTCAAAACACTTTTATGTTCTGATGTTTTAATTCTACCATGAAGTAATGAAAAAAACTTATACTCACTTTAAAAATTCCTCAAAATAGAAAAAAAATTCCTCAAAATATATAACATAAAGATTCAAGGTGGTGTAAATAGCAACCAATACTTGTGAATAAATAATTTTTAATAACTGAGTAAACAAAATATATAGATTTTCCGATGAAAGTTCAGAAGCATAGTTTTAAAGATTAGAACACCAAATTGAGCTTTCAATGTGTCATGTTCTAAAATTGCCCCTGCCCAGTAGCTGTTTTAAAAAATCAAATTAGAGGGGGCCGGGAGATAGCATGGAGGTAAGGCGCTTGCCTTTCATGCAATAGGTCATCGGTTCGAATCCCGGTGCCCCATATGGTCCCCCGTGCCTGCCAGGAGCAATTTCTGAGCATGGAGCCAGGAGTAACCCCTGAGCGCTGCCGGGTGTGACCCCCAAAAAAAATCAAATTAGAGGCTGAATAAAGACAATACAAGGAGAGAAGGTCCTTTCTTTGTGTTTGGTTAACCTCAGTTCAATCCCTCGGACTGCATATGGTTTTCTGATCCTGACCAAGATTATTCCTGAGCAAAGAACTAGGAATAAGCCCAGAGAATAGCCCAGTGTGGCTTAAATAAACAAATTAAAAAGTCATTGCATTACCCAGTGATTAAATGCTCGTAAAGTTAAGAAAATGATTTTAGTATACAAGCACAAACTTGTAGAGTATACAAGATTTTAGTATACAAGCCTAAACTTGTAGAGATATATAAGACCTCCAAATTTTGAAAATGTTTTCAGTTGATTGTTTTATATCAGTAGGCAAATACTTGATGAAGTCTCATAAGTACCCCAGAGTACCCTAGGAGTATTAATTTCCAAAGTTAAGGATCTCATTTTTCATCTTTAATTACTAAGTCATACAACTTTCAAAACTGCTTGGAATATTTCTAAGTAAAAGAACCCACACACAGTGAAAGTATTTGTGTTGGAACTAATACCCAGTTTATGCTCTTGCAGATTATATACTGAAAACTTCTTGTTTCTCACAAGAGAGCAAAGAGGGAAGCAAGCACTCTGATATTCTGAGTAACTAACTAATCCTATACCTAAGAACTCCACCCTCACAACTTCATTTCGTTCTCATTATAATTCTGTTTCCTAAGTATCTTCTAATATATCATATTAGGGACCAGAATTTCAACAAGTAAATTTGGGGCATCCTGTCTGTAAGGTATTTCATGGATGTCTTGAAAAAATATGTTTTGTTAAGCCTTCTTGTTATTTTGAAAATTACTTTCATTAAAATGCTACTTCATATCAGCCATATTATTCTGGTATCAATTGAGTTCTATCAATTCAGAGTACAAAGGATGCTATTCTACATGACCAGGTAAGGTAAAAACATTATCATCATAGCGATTTGACACTGAAATTGGTTTTTTGTATATGATAATAAAAGGAAATAATCTTGGCATATATACGTCTGTCTTTACATATATCCAAGTTAAGTTGAAAATGCCATGGAAAAGACACAATTGATGATAAGTCTTCTGTGTCTGAATATCATAAAATACAAAAATTGGCCTGGGTGACCCAATCCTCCCAATGGAAACACAAATCCAAGTAAATTGCCCACTGTCTCAACACATTAGGAGAGGTAGATACCTTGGGTTGGAGCCTTTACCAAAATGTGATTCAACACAAAATTTTTTTTCATACAACTTTCAAAACTGCTTAGAATATTTCTAAGTAAAAGAACCCCCACACAGTGAAAGTATTTGTGTTGGAACTTTTGAAACTCAATTATAAATAACTATAACTTTGTAATTCAACCTAAAAAGAAGGGAAGCTATACACAATTGTATGAGTAATGAAAATTATCAAATGATGCAGTTTGTATCAGAGAAAGCAAATGGAAGCAGTATCTCTTCCAACTGATGTTATCCCTTCCAAAACCACTTGTATTTCTTCTGACCATGTCTTTTAACCATTTAATGAAGGTCATGGACAAATCATCTAGTAAAATTTTTCTTTTGAATACATATCTTTCTAAGCATCTAGTTCTCATTTTCATAATTACCAAGTAAAGCAATTTTGACCCTTTTAGAAATGTGAAAGCCACTGGCATATTTTTTTTTTTTTTTTTTTTTTTGGTTTTTGGGCCACACCCGGCAGTGCTCAGGTGTTACTCCTGGCCTTATGCTCAGAAGTCGCTCCTGGCAGGCACGGGGACCATATGGGACACCGGGATTCGAACCAACCACCTTTGGTCCTGGATCGGCTGCTTGCAAGGCAAACGCCGCTGTGCTATCTACCCGGGCCCAGCCACTGGCATCTTAAATAATCTAAAAGTTTCATTTTTTTCCATTTGTCTGACTGGAACATCAAATTTGGTACTTGTTGAGGTGATGAAATATGTGCTATATTTGGTATCAATCTACCTGGCTTTGATTCTTTAGTAAAGGAAAAACGTGGCCAACAATTGTGAAATATTAATGGTTGTATAAATTTGTCAATTTCATTAGTTTTTGATTCTTGATTTACATGTTAGCTATATATAATGAAGATATTTAAGAGGTTTTGAATATTTAAGAGAATATTTAAGAGAATATCAATTTAAGAGAATATTTAAGAGAATGTCAAAGAAGTGGAAGAAAATTATGACATTATTTCTTGATATACATAAAGTTAGTGATTTTCCAGTCATATTGAGATCTATGAATTGTGTAGGCAGAAGTTTATTTTATGTGTGTTTGCTTATGTGTGTTATCTCTTCTAAAGATTTTTTATAGATTTAACTTACTTGAAGTATATTTTTTCCTTAATAGCAATATAAATATTTCCATCTAACATCATTACTACTTGTGTTTGTGTCTAGTAGAAAAGATCGAGGACAGTCAAATAAACTTTTTAGTTTTGGAGGAAGTTATTGTTGTAGATAGAATGAACATTATCAACAACTTTGAAGGAAAACAAGTTAGTGTCTTTTTGGTTTCCCTGACCATGTTGGGGACAAAACCCAGAGACTCAAACATATAAGACATGCATTCCACCATGAGATACATCTCTGACCCCATGGAAAACAACCATAGTATGTGACAGTCAGTCTCCAAATTGACTTCTCATTTTTCTTGCCTCCTAGTACTATGGTCCTGTATAGAATATTTCCATAATAAATAAGACTAATCAGTGTAACCAATAGATAGTCCAATATGGAAATGATTATGTGTCATTTCTGTTAGGTCAGAAAGAACATTTAGTTTCCATATTCATTTATTTATTCTTATTATCATTCATATCTAAGTATACTTTGACATAAGATTAAACTCTCATTCAAGAGGTGCATTTCTTTTTCTGAGACCACATCTTCTACTTTACTGGGTTTCTGGATTCTACAAGAATAAAATCAGAGTATTCAGTAAAGAGTTTGATAAAAAGCAAAAGGTAGTATTAGTGATTTTCTTAGGAATGCTGTCTATTGATACAACATCATGGGAATTTCTTCTAATTCTTCTTGCCTCTCAGTTTTGGAATCAGAAGGACTATGTTTCAAAAAAAAAACATTGAAATTAAAGCAAGCACCTCAATCCCTGAATTCTGGCCATGAAATTAATATTTAGGGTTAGAGTTTTATAAAAATACTTTTGTGTAAAGCAAGACTGCATTCTGTCTAGGTATGAGGAAAACATTCTAATGTTTCTCCCAAATTGAAAGGTATTTAGATGTATTCAAGTCTCTTCGTCTCTTTATTGATTAGTAAAAAAGTTTACATTAACACAAGATCATTAGCTCATTACAATCTGATGAGTCCTTCCCAATGAAAGGAATAAAACAGAAGAGAACTGTTTGATCAAGACTCCTATAGATTGAAAAGGCAATGTTTTAAAATCAAAGATATTTTTCCATTGTCTATTTTATTGTGATATCAACATATTAACTAAAATAAAGAAATTTACTAAAATTTTTATAATACCACTGAAAGTAATTATCATTTTCCTTAATTCTAAATAATAACTGGTGCCAGTCATATTTTACCACAGTATTCCATTTCATAAAACTAAGATCAAAATTTTATTTCAGGAATTGTCAGCATGTAATATAAAATAATATCTTTGTTAAACTTATTTATTTACAGACCTCTTTATTCTTTCATCTACATTATATTAGCTGTCTTGGTTGGTGACAGCTTAGTTCCTGATAGAACAAGTGTCTTTAATGTGTAATAGGACCATTCAATAAACACAGACTAAAAGTTTTCAAAACAACATATTTATTCTACTTTCTGGAAGAATGAAGTCTAATTCAGGTCTTACTGGGCTAAAATCATGGTACTCATCAGATTTGTGTTTCTACAAACTACAGAGGACAGACTATCTTTGCTTTTTCCAGTATCTATAACGTGCTTCTATTTTTTTTTTTAGTTCTGAATCTTCAAAGCCATCAGTGGCAAGTTGACTACATTCTCTACTGCATCTCTCTGATCCTTCTGTAATCTATATCATCCCCAACCTCTGTTGCTAATATCCCTCTCTCATGTTAAAATATCCTTGTAATAACATTGGGCAGCTACGCAATCCAAGACTCTCTTCCCTCTACAGAATAAATCTTTTTGTCACATAAGGTAATATACCCATAGATTCATGAATTAGGACATGAATGTGTTTGTAGAGGAGACAATATCTGTCTACCACAATAATTTTTAAGGTGTCCAATAAACAGCATTCTTTAGGATGAATTGCATTTTCCTCCAGAGAATCTGTGTTTCATAAATCATATAAATAAAAATAATATTCCACTGCTTCATGCACTAAATTAATAGAGATAGACCATGGTAGTTAACAGCAGGGATATCTGTCTCTCTCTTTTATTTATTTATTTTTGCAGTAAACTATCTTCTAACCTAATCATAAATAAAGAACAAGAAATAGAATAGTACTCTCTAGAGAGGAACCATACATTTTATAGTGATATTATTATTGCTGCTGTTTATACGTTTCAAACATTATTTTTATAAATTATATTTAGAATTTTTATTCTTTTTTCTGTTTTTTTTTGGGGGGGGACACTATTATGCTCAGAGGTTACTTCTGGCTAGGCACACAGAAATCGCTCCTGGCTTGGAGGACTATATGGGATACCAGGGATCAAACCTAGCTCCATCCTGGGTCAGTTGCATGCAAGGCAAACTCCCTACTGCTGAGCCACCACTCTGGCCCCTAGAATTTTTAATCTTAAGGATATCTGATATCTTAAGGCTATCCATAGAGAAGAAATATATATCTTAAATTTGTTACACATGAGGAAAAAAATGGAAAGAGTACGCCAAGAATTTCATTTTCTATTATTCTAATCTATTTGCGCAAGAGGCAAGCACATCATGAGTCCACATTTCGGATTATATTAACCATTTTTTTCTAATCGTCAATACATTTAGTCACACAAGCATAAAAAATATTTCTTAATATTCATGCTTATAATATGTTTTCATGTGAAGCTCAGGTGTTGCACTTGAAAGATACATAGGATATTTTAGAAAATTAGAATAATTTTGAACTTCTGCCAGTATGGCATGGAATAATATTCATATAATATATGGAAGTCATTCCATTTTGATCAGAATAGGAAAAATCAATCAAATAGCCCCAATTTTACAGGGCACATGCTTAGCTAGGTTTAACTTTCTATAAAACATACACATTCCATATGTGCATTTAATTTATCTGAAAATACTACCTGGGATTCCAACCACAAAATAAGCTTTTCAGTTTGAAGTTAGGGCAAAAGTGAGTAAAAGAAGATTAATTTCTCAGCTGGGTAATTGACACAGATTTCCTTTTGATAGTCAACTGTTTCCAACACAGTTAGAAGAAGCCCTGGTGTTACTAACTCCACCCTTGATCATAAACATACTTAAAGTTCCAATAAGAGTAAATGTAAGCCATGTGCAACCCACATTTTTATTCTTATAACTGTGTCTTAGACAAATGAGATGGAAAGAATGTTTCTTTTTCAAGCCCTACAGGTGGATTCAGTAATCCAATATTTCTCTAATTGCTCAAATGTTACGTAACAATATTGAAAGTAGATATGCTTTTGAAGTTTCCTAATCTGCTTCTGAATATTACCCACAACCTCTTTAGCATAAATATTCTTTTAAGAGATGAAAAGGCTAAAAAAATGTCATTCATATCTTACCCTTTGCCATCCAGTTTCAATAAGCTGGATGTGGCAAGTATAGCATTAAAAATAATAATAAGGGCAGGGGTCTGACAACAGCTATTGCTAGAAAAGCCACTGCAGTCCTTGCATTTGTAGCTTTCTCCTATGACTTCATATCCCTGTAGAAGTGGCAGTAATTGGGAGGGGATGTAGGGATATTTCTTTCTCAAGTGAGACAATAAGAGTATTAATATTGGGGCCCGGGAGATAGCATGGAGGTAAGGCGTTTTCCTTTCATGCAAAAGGTCATCGGTTTGAATCCCGGTGCCCCATATGGTCCCCCGTGCCTGCCAGGAGCAATTTCTGAGCATGGAGCCAGGAGTAACCCCTGAGCACTGCCGGGTGTGACCCAAAAACCAAAAAAAAAAAAAAAAGAGTATTAATATTAATGCAATAGCTGTTTCTTCATATGGAAATGGTAAGATAAAAATGAGTTAAAGAAGGGCTTGATCAATCATTCTGTTTCTTGGCAAGAAAATGAGGCCTTTACATTTAAGAAAAAACATCTGGGTAGAATCATAGTGGTCAAAAAGAATCGGGTGGTTGGCGACCAAAAATTCACCTCCTTGATAGTGTTAGAATTCCCCCCTCAGCCCCTCTCAGTCTTCTGGGATTTCTGTCTCTGCTGGGGGCAAAAGCAAAACTTTGAAATACTTTACTTAAAAATATATGCTTACATTTCAGCACTTTTCCTGTGACATTGCTGCTTACTAATTTATAAGTATGGTCTCAGTAGGCATCTGGAATAGTTGGTCAACTTGTCTGATTATGAAGAAAGGGTGACCACCCGGGAGATTTTATGACTCTCTGACCCCACATCTGTCCCACAGAGCTCTTTATGATTTCAGGGCAGCATGAGAAGTGTCTGCAACCAAGTGCTCTTTAGAGCAACATGGACAGTTAGCCAAAGCTTTCAAGTCTGAAGAGTCAAGAGGTTGCTGCTTGCTATGACCAGAGCAACTGCAGTGCTGCAGCACAAAAGAGCTTTGCACATGGCAAATAGACAGGGGTTTCTTAAGACATTAAATATTTCAAGGTTGGGTTACTGAAAGCACAAATGGAGCGTTGTGTAGGAGACAAAGATGAGTGGCCTCAGGGAGGGGGTGGGGACACTGTTCTTTTTTACTGTTCTCTCACTCTGAATAGTGATGACCCCGCATGGAGACATTTATGACCTGCATCCCCTTTGCCAGATGCCAGACAGTCATTAGTTAAGCAGAGAAATGGCCTTACAGTGACATACTGCAACACACCCACTTTCTCAGCTTCTGAAATTGAACTAGGGATACAGAGCAAGGTGGGGCTCATCAGGGCAAGTGTAACAATGAAACAAATTTGGAAGACGACAAGAAGGCAAAGGCACCCAACTCCCCAATCCCTCTTAGAATAAAACAAAAGTATTCAAAGATGGTCATGAAAACCAGCATGATTTTAACGATTAGAGCTACATTCTAAGTGATATCTTCTCAAAGAGAAGAACTTAGAACCAATCTCCCCCTCTTTATAATAAGACCTTAATTATATAGATAATCTAAAACATTCTTTGATGCCTTTGCAATGATGTTCATTCCAAATTTACTGCATCAATATTCCTGACAGAATAAGCTGACACTCACTGGCCATCATTGCATTCATTATAATTGTCTCTAGTCCCTGCCCCCTTTCTTTTATTCTCTACCTCTTTAATATGCTAAGTTTTGATGTCAGATCCTTGCAAGGACTTAAAGCATCATCAATATGATGAAGAAAATCTTTTATTTTTCAGATCCCAATTCCTTCAGAAGGAAGGAATTTTATAAGCACATTTGCACCTGATAAGATATTCTGTTTTATTTTAAAAATAATGTTTTATGTTTTCTTCAGCAGAATATAAGTCCTGTTATGTCATTGACTTTCAGGTGTTCGAATTATGCATAATGCTTATGTGTTCATAAATAATATTGATGAACAAGTCAACATAAACTTATTTCTATATCCCTGAATAGCATAGACCCCAAGAAGGTACTTATATGTAAGACCAAAGGCAGTAGGCTGTCATTATAACTAAGCAAATGATACCTGACTGGCCAAGTTCCATTTCATAAGGTGATTGAGTCAATTACCATTGTTGTTCCATTTTTGGATGACAAACAGGTGAGATGCTTCAATGTCTTTCATGGAAACATGCATCCATACACGTGGTTTCTAAAGAAACACTAGTCTACTCTTCAGTACATTATGTCATTGCTATGGAAACAGTGATATTTTAAAAAACACTGGGTCTTTTTCAAATACAGTATTTATTCTTTTTGTACTAACAAAATAATGTGTTTCACTTAAGAACTTGTTAGGTGGCCTGCAGCTAAATATAAAGAGACAGATTCTCATCATGTGTAAGTCTATAGAAAAACGTGGACCACTGATTTTTCATGATGCATTTAAAAATATACTCAATGCCAGAATCTAGACATAATTGGGTCCTTCAATAAAATACTTAATATGTTTGATTTGTTCTTTAGTTAGAAAAATTACTTATATTTGAACATTAAGAGCATCCTTTATAAAATTACAAGTTGGTAATTGGATTTTCAGAGAGCCAACTTTATTATATCATTAATTGATCAATACCTCATTAAAGGTCAGTCCACTGATGTGACCTTAACTTTCTATATTGGCATCACATTTTTTTTTGGTTTTTGGGCCACACCCAGTGACGCACAGGGGTTACTCCTGGCTATGCGCTCAGAAGTTGCTCCTGGCTTGGGGGACCATATGGGAAACCGGGGGATTGAACCGCGGTCCATCCTAGGCTAGTGCAGGCAAGGCAGGCACCTTACCTCCAACTCCACCACCAGGTCCCTGGCATCACATTTTAACCAAAAGGTTATGAGGGAAGAAAACTATGAGCCCATAAGTAAACTAATAACAAAAGAAAAAATACTTCAAATAAGATCCATTGAGAGTTAACCAAGGATCTTCCCATTCTTCATTATAGATCACACTCGTGGAAGTTCAATATGTCTCTACAAATAATAACCACATTTTTAGCATTTTTGTTTAGCATTTTTAGTGATCAGGTTTTTTTGATGTTGTTGTTTTAATGTGTGTGGGGACCTCTCAATCCATGCTTAGGTAACCTAGGGAGGCATTCTCAGAAATATTCACACAGCTATACAAATATGAAAATTAGATGCTTGGACCTGACAGTGCTATTACCACCAGGATCACAACTGATAGTACTCAGGGGGGACCATGAGGTACTGGGAATGGAATTTAGAGCATACACTTTAGTCCTTTGAGGCAATTTACCAGCCCTGATCTATATATTAAACAACCTAGATAAATGCATTTTAAAGGTCTCTCTGCCATGACTAAAAACAAATTGGTGACAAGTTGTTCAGATATTCAATTTTAGTATTTTGTGAGAATAGTTTCTACCTTGTATTACAAGTATAATTTGATAACATATCAAACATTTATCTATTGTTTAAATAAATTCTCCATGTGCAGAGATGGTAGCTCTGATCTTTCTGTAATGGAAAAAAACCCATAAACTTGAAGTGATAAAGACCTAGATTTTCATTTACCCTTAAACAAATAACTACCTCACCAGCCTCACTTTTTTACACTTAAACACTTAGAGTATCTCTAAAATGAGTATCATATATCAAGAACCCAAAAGGTCTTACTAGCAAAAATTCTCTTTTCTGATAATATAAATTTCTCTTTAGTGAATTTTCAGTCCCCTGGTATTTAAAATTTCCAACAGTTGGAGTTGGAGAGAGAACACAGCTGTAGAGCATTTGCCTTGCACACTACTGACCCAGGACGGACCTCGGTTGGATCCCAGGGCATCCCAGTAGCAACTTCTGAGCACATAGCCAGGAGTAACCCTTGAGCATCATCAGGTGTGGCCCAAAAAGCCCGAAAAACAAAACCAAAACCAAAAAATTTTCCGCAGTTGAAAGATATTAGAATAATATTTTCACAACATATTTACTTAAACATTTCCCCATTAGTTCAGATAAAAAGTAAACATGATAAAATATTTTACTTGCATTATAATTTCCAATTATATAATACTCTATGCAAAGACTCAAAGGAATTTACAAAGAAAAATATCCAAAGAATATAAGAATATTGATGTCAAGAGCAATAGTAAAAGGTTAAGGTGCTTTCTTTACATACAGTCAAACACAGTGAGAATCCTCAGAACTGCAAATGGTCCCCCTAGCACCACCAGGAGTGATTCCTGAGCACAGAGTCAGAAGTCAGTTGCACCATTAGGTGTGCCTCCCAAAAAAGACAGAGAGGGGTCAGAAGGGTGGCATAAGCGGTAGGGTGTTTGCCTTGCACTTGCTAACCTGTTCCTCCTCTGGCATCCCATATAATCCCCAAGCCAGGAGCAATTTCTGAGACCATAGTCAGGAGTAACCCCTGAGCATCACTGGGTGTGGCCCAAAATAAAAAACAAAACCAAAAAAGATAGAGTGAGAGAACACACTTGAATGCTTTATTTCATTAATGAATAAAAATAATGAATTGAGTAATTTGCACAAGATTTTACACTAGATAACATGCCAAAAGATGATAAAAATAGGTATTGCCATTCTATCTATTCTTCATAAATTGCAACTCTAGATCATATAAACCCCACTCTCTTCTTCTATGATCATTCTGCCATCAAAAACTAACTAATAAAAAGACTACACACAACCAAATCCTGCACGCCTGAAGAGTATCAGCTAAAACAGACCCAAAGAAAATCACCTCAAGGGAGCCGGGTGGTGGCGCCTTGCCTTGCCTGTGCTAACCTAGGATGAACCGCGGTTCGATCCCCCGGTTCCCCATATGGTCCCCCGTGCCTGCCAGGAGCGTCTTCTGAGCAAATAGCCAGGAGTAACCCCTGAGCGTCACCGGGTGTGGCCCCCACCCCCAAAAAAAGAAAATCACCTCAAGACACATCCTAGTCATAATGATAAATCTAACTGAGATCGACTTAAAGGAAAGAAAGACCAACAGACACACCAAACTTCTACACAAAGATTACATTAAATCCAATGACATTTATCTCTCTCAGTGTCAATGGACTAAATGTACCTGTTAAGAGTGGCAAAATGGATCAAAAAGCTGAATCCAGTGTTTTGCTGTCTAAAAGAAACACATCTGAATGATCAGAACAGGCATAGGCTCAAAATCAAAGGCTGGAGGAAAATCATCCAAGAAAACAATATCCTTAAAAAAGCTGAAGTGTCTATATTAGTATCAGATAAAACACACTTTAGACTCAGAAAAGTTATAAGGGACAAAGATGGTCATTTTGTACTAATCAAAGGATATGTACAAGAAGAAGAAATCACACTCCTAAATATATATGTACCCAATGATGTATTGGAAAATATTTAATACAACTGTTGAAATAAGCTATCATTAGCAACACAGTAATAGTGGGAGATCTCAACACTGCCCTGACACCCCTTGATGGGTCAACCAGGTTGAAACCCAACAAGAATATATTAACTCTATATATTATATATTAATGTATTAGCTCTAAAAAGAGAAATGTAAGAAAGTGGACTAGTATATATAGATATATTAGTCCACTTCCTTCCATTTCTCTTTTTAGAGAAAATATATATATATATATATGATACCCATTCTCAAAATAACTGAACACACATTCTTCTTCAATGCACATGGGTCAGTCGCCAGGATAGACCACATGCTGGCACATAAAACAAATCTCCATAAAGATAAAGTCAAGAGGATAGAAATTATAAGGACAGCTTTCACTGATCACAAAGCACTGAAATTAAAAGTGAACTACAAAGAAGCACAGAAGAAAACTTCTGTGAACACTTGAAACTAAACAGCTCACTTATGAACAACCAATGGGTCAGAGATAAAATCAAAAAGGTAATCAAAACATTCAAGGAAACAAATAACAAGGCAAAAATTTTCAGAATTTGTGGGACACAACAAAAGTAGTACGAAGAGGAAAATTTATAACCTTGCAAGCACACATCAGGAAGGAAGAGACTAAATAAAAAGTTTAATGACATAGCTTTTAAAATTAGAAAATGATCAACAAAAGAAATCAAAAATAGGTAGACAGAGGAAATAACAAATCTTAGAGCATAAATCAATAAAGTGTAAAACCAAAAGACAATCCAAAAGATCAATGGAAAAAATTTGGTCTTTGAAAAAATAAACAATATTGATAAACCACTAGCAAAACTCACAAAGAAATGAAAAGGGGGAGATCATCATAGATACTGCAGAGATTCAAAAGGTAATCAGAGACTACTTTGAAAAACTCTATACCACGAAACATGAAAACCTGGGAGAAATGGATAAATTCTTGGACTCTTGGGACCGGAGTGGTGGTGCAAGCAATAGGATGTTTGCGTTGCACGTGCTAACCTAGGACAGGCAGTGGTTCGATCCCCTGGAGTCCTATATGGTCCCCTAAGCCAGGAGCAATTTCTGAGCACATAGCCAGAGTAACCCCCGAGTATCACCGAATGTGGCCCAAAAACAAAAACAAAATTTCTTGGACTCTTATAATATTCCATGGTTAAACCAGGTTGATATAGCATATCTAAACAGAACCTCAATTGCTGAGGAAATTAAAATGGTCAACAAGAGTCTTCCCAAACCAAAAGCATAGGCGCATATGGATTCACTAACAAATTCTTGCAAATCTTTTGAGAGAAACTTCTACCAACACTCTTCAGTCTCTTTCATGAAATTGAAGAATCAGGAACACTCCCAAATAGTTAAGAAAATAACATCACCTTGATAGTAAAACCAGACAAAGATGCTTAAAAAAAGAAGATTACAGACCAATATCTCTGATAAACACAGATGCAAAGATCCTCAACGAAATTGCAGCAAATAGGATCCAATTCCCCATTAAGAAGGTCATTGACCACGACAAAGTAGGATCATTTCCGGAATGCAAAGATGGTTTAAAGCCCGTAAGTCAATCAATATAATACACCAGTTCAACAAAAAGAAAAATTAAAACCGTATGATAATATCAATAAATGCAGAGAAAGCATTCAATAAGGTCCAACACCCCTCCATGATAAAAAATTTTCATAATATGGTAATGGAAGGAAATTTTCTAAATATAGTCAAGGCCATCTACCACAAGCCAATGGCAAATATTATTCTCAGTGGAGATAAACTAAAAGCCTTTCCTCTAAACTCTGATACAAGACAGATTTTACTCTCACCACTCCTATTCAACATAGTGTTGGAAGTTCTTGCTGCGTTTAGGCAAGAAAAAGTGATCAAGGGCATTGGATAGGAATGGAAGAAGTGAAGCTCTCACTGTTTGCAGATGATATGCTACTATATTTAGAAAACCCTAAAGACTCTACCAAAAAGCTTCTAGAAACAACAGATTTATGTGGCAAACTGGAAGGCTACAAACTTAACATGCAAAAATCAATGGCCTTCTTATACACCAATGATGATAGAGTAGGTGTGGACATAAAAAAACAATCACATTGACATTAGTGCCCCACAAATTCAAATATCTCGGAGTCAACTCAATTAAAGATGTGAAGGACTTATACAAACAAAACTACAAAACCTTGCTTCAAGAAATAAAAGAGGGTCCAGAAAGGTAGTGCAGTGGTAGGGTGTTTGCCTTGCATGTGGCTGACCTAGAATGGACCTGCGTTCGATATTCCGACATCCCATATGGTCTCCCAAGCCAGGAGCAGTTTCTGAGTACATAGCCAGGAGTAGCCCCTGAGCATCACCAGGTGTGGCCCCAAAACCAAAATAAATAAATAAAAATAAATTAATTAATTAAAAGAGGACACATGAAAATGGAAACACATACCCTGCTAATGGATTGTCAGAATTAACATAATTAAAATAGCAATACTTCCAACGCATTGTATAGATTTAATGCAATTCCTCTAAGAATACCAGGTCATTCTTCAAAGAAGTGGATCAAACACTCCTGGAATTCATCTGGAACAATAAAAACCTGTGAATAGCTACAACAAACGTTGGGAAAAAGAATATAGAAGGCATTATTTTCCCCAACTTTAAATTGTATTACAAAGCTATAGTCATTAAAACAGCATGTTATTGGAATAAAGACAGACCCTCAGATCAGTGGAATAGATTAAAATATTCAGAGAATGTTCCCCAGATATACAATTAATCTTTGATAAAGTGGCAATAAATTCAAAATGGAGCAAGAAAGCCTCTTCAACAAGTGGTGTTGGAACAACTGGTCAGTTACTTGCCAAAAAGCAAACTCAGATCTCCATCTTACACCCTGCACTAAGGTGAAATGCAAATGACTTAAAGACCTTGATATCAGACCTGAAACCATAAGGTATATAGAATAACACATAAGTAAAACATCCATGAAATTGAAATTAAAGGCATCTTCAAGGAAGAAACAGCACCCTCCAAACAAGTTGAAGCAGAGATACACAAATGGGACTATATTAAGCTGAGAAGCTTCTGCACCTTAAAGTAAATAATGCCTAAGATACAAAAGCCACCCACAAAATGGGAGAAGCTATTCACCCAATGCCATTAGATAAGGGGATATCATCTAAGATATACAAAGTACTGACAGAATTTAACAAGAAAAATATCTAACCACATCAAAAAATGGGTGAAGAAATGAACAGAAAATTTCTCAAAGAAGAAATACAAATGGCCAAAATGCACATGAAAAAAATGCTTCACATCATTAATCATCAGGTGCCATCTCACACCACAAAGACTGGCACAATCACAAAGAACAAGAACAATCAGTGCTGGCAGGGATGTAGGAAGAAGGAAACTCATTCACTGCTTGTGGGAATGCCATCTAGTCCAGTCCTTATGAAAACAATGTGGAGATTGAACTTCTGTTTGATCCAGCTATACCACTCCTAGGGATATACCAAAAAAGCTTCTAGAAACAATAGATTCATATAGCAATGTGGCAGGCTACAAAATTAACACACAAAAATCAATGTCCTTTTTATACACCAATAATGATAGGGAAGAAATGGACATTAAGAAAACAACCCCCCATACTTACCTGGCAGGGGAGATACCATGATCACGAAGGTGGTTTTCCCAGGGTGAGGCTTATCCATTGCACTCCATTTCTGCTGTCCCCAACGATTTTCCCAAATGTGGGAAACTGCATAATTTGTGGTAGTGGGGAACTGCGTTTGTGCTTTCCCTGAAAAAAGGGAAAAAAACAAACCTATCCACATTAATGCCATACACACTCAAATATCTTGGAGTTAATTTAACCAAAGACGTGAAGGATCTATACAAAGAAAACTATAAAACCCTGCTCCAGAAATAAGAGAGGACATGTAGAAATAGGAACACATACCCTACACATGGATTGGCAGGATTAGCCTCATTAAAATGGCAATACACCCCAAAGCATTGTGATTCCTTTAAAGATACCTATGACATTCTTCAAAGACGTGGCTCAAACACTTCTGAAATTCATTTGGAACAATAAACATCTTTGAATAGCTAAAGCAATCCTAGGGAAAAGGAATATGGGAAGCATTACTTTCCCCAATTTTAAACTATATTACAAAGCAATGGTTATCAAAACAGCATGATATTGGAATAAAGACAGACCCTCAGATCAGTGAAATAGGCTTGAATACTCAGAGAATATTCCCCAGACATACAATCACTTAATCTTTGATAAAGGAGCAAGAAATCTAAATGGAGCAAGGAAAGTCTCTTCAACAAGTGGTGTTGGCACATCTGGTTAGCCAATAGCAAAAAAAATGAACTCAGATAGATCCCCAGCTAACACCAGGTATGAAGGTCAAATCCAAATGGATTAAAGACCTTGATATCAGACCTAAAACCATAGGTATGTAGAACAACATGTAGGTAAAACACTCCATGATACTGAAACTAAAGATATCTTTAAGGAGGAAACAGCACTCTTGAAACAAGTGGAAGCAGAGATAAATAGATGGGACTATATTAAGCTGAGAAGTTTCTGCACCTCAAAGGAAATAGTGCCCAGGATACTAGAGCCACCCATTGAGTGGGAGAAACTACCCAATATCCATCAGATAAGGGGCTGATATCCAAAATATACAAGGCACTGACAAAACTTTACAAGAAAAAAATCCAATTCCATCAAAAAATGGGGAGAAGAAATGTACACTTTGTAAACGAAGAAATACAAATAGCTACAAGGCACATGAAAAAATGTTCCACATCACCAATCATCATGGAGATGCAAATCAAAACAACTATGAGGTACTATCTCATGCCACAGAGATTGGCGCACATCACAAAGAATGAGAATAAGCAGTGTTGGCAGGGATGTGGAGAGAAAGGAATTCATTCATTGCTAGTGGGAAGAATGCTATCAACTCCAACCTTTATGAAAAGCGATATGTAGATTCCTCCAAAAAACTGGAAATTAAGCTCCCATACAATCCAGCTATACCACTCCTAGGCATATACCCTAGAAATACAAAAAATACAATACAGAAATCCCTTCCTCACACCTATATGCATTGCAATGCTATTTTCAATAGCCAGACTCTTGAAACAACTGAGATGGCCTTCAACAGATGAATGGCTAAAGAAACTGTGATACATATACACAATGGAATATTATGCAGCCATCAGAGGAGATATTATTAAGCTGAGTGAGTCAGAGGGAGAGAGATAGATGCAGAATAATTTCACTCATCTATGGGTTTTAAGAAAAATGAAAGACATTCTTGCAATAATTTTCAGAGACAAAAGAGAGGAGGTCTGGAAAGTCCAGCTCAAGACATGAAGCTCACCACAAAGAGTGATGAGTGCAGTTAGAGAAATAACTACATTGAAAATTATCATAGCAGTGCGAATGAATGAGGGAAGTAAAAAGCCTGTCTAGTATACAGGCGGGGGTGGGATGGGGAGTTGGTAGATTTGGGACATTGGTGATGGGAATGTTGTACTGGTGAAGGGCAGAGTTCTTTACATGACTGAAACCCAACTACAATCATATTTGTAATCAAGGTGTTTAAATAAAGATATTAATAAAAAAAGAAATAATTCCCAGAGTCAGGGCCAGAAGAACCGGCTCAAGATATGAATCTCACCACTAAGAGTGGTGAGTGCAGTTAGAGAAATAAGAACTGATTATTAATTATTAATAATTATCACACATTAATATTATAATATATCACACATTATAATTATTAATGATTATTAATTATTGATAATTGATTATTAATAATAGACTTGCGACTATCATAACAGTGTCAGTGAGGGATGTAGAAGCCTATCTCGAATACAGATGGGGGTGGGGGATGGAGGAAATGGGGGCATTGGTGATGGGAAGGTTGCACTGGTGAAGGAGTCTGTTCTTTTTATGACTGAAACCCACCTAAAAAATTGTGATCACGGTGTTTAAATAAAGAGATTATTTTTTAAAAACTGACTAATAAAACTATTTCAATTTAATTCTCTAATTTTCAACATAGAATGGTCTAGTGGTCAGCATCAAACAAGAAGAGTTGATTTATTAAATCAATATCAATTCATTCTATTTGCATTCCTAGGTAGCATTATTTTCCAAGTGTTGTCTATCCCTAAGGATAGATTCTCACAATGAAACACAAAATTTTATTTGCATGTTTACACTCTAATTTTTAAATGTTTCTTAAAATAGATCTAAAATTTTTATTATCTGTCTTTTTTGTTTTGTTTTGGGGCCACTCCAGGCAGTTCTCATGGATTACTCCTGACTTTACACTCAGGTGTCATTCCTCGAAGTACTCGGGGGACCATATTGGATGCCTGGGATTGAGCCCATCAGTCACATGCAAGTCAACTGCCCTACCTGCTATGCTATCATTCCATTCCCTTATCTATCATTTTAATTGAACCTGGCACAATTAAATTCTAAATATGTTATCTGTCAGTGAGAATCAAGATATAAAAAAATCGATCGACTATCCATAATAGATATTCTGCATATCTATCTGAAAATATCTATTCAGTTTTTTGACATTTCTCACAAAACCCACAAAGGGGCTAGAGCAATAGTATAGTGGATAGGGCGCTTGCCTTACATATGGATGATCAGGGTTCGTGTGGTCCACTGAGCCCAGAAACAGAGTTAATACCTGAGCACTGGGCCAGGTTGGCCTGCATAAAAGCAAAACAGCAACCTCACATTGATTGTCATCTCTACTTCATAAACCACTGGTCTTACTGCCTGCTTCATAACATGATTTCATTTTGATTTTTATTTAAATGTTTTATCTCTTGAGTAACCTTTTTCCTTGATCTCCTACATAGAATTTTAGAAGTCACCATCCTGTCTGGGTTCATGTAATAATGAGAGTCCTGATTTCACTTGATTTCACCTCCAGAAATCTAGTGATAACACCTTACTCTTTCAAAATTTTTAAACCTTTATCTGTTTTCTTGATATCTACTCACAGACTCCTTTTCTACAGGTGCCAGCATGTTATAGCAAACACTCATGCAGTTTATATGGATCCCAACTTCTAAGTCTGTTTAAAGCAATTCCCGCCTCATCTTCCTCATTATGCACTATGTCCATCGTTTCCTTGATTCTCTACCCAACACATGTTTCAGAATTCTATACTCTTGTTTTCTAATTCTTCTGAAAATCACATTTAAATGCTTGGATGGATTTTTCCAGAGCCCAGAAATAAGAGTATTACTCACCAAAAGGCAAGAAAACCAAAATAAAACCAGTTCTGAACTTGAACCTATTATTGCCTCATCTACTTCTATATGTTCTTTCACTTGTTCCCTTGCCTTGGGTAAAGTACTATCTTTTTCCTACATCTAAATCTTTCTACCCTAAGACTCAAACTCCTTAAGATCCAATATTAAGTTCCAATATGAAGAGAAAGTATACAGGATAGGGTGTTTGTCTTGCCAATACCAGTTTGAGCCAGAGTAGACCATGAATCTGTGAATACCACAGGTATCACCCAAATGTGAGCACCATTAGTTATGAGCTTATTCACTATCCAATTTTACACTAGTAATATTGAATAAGATCATAAACTAGTTCTAATTTATATCTGTGATCTCAATAGCAAGTGACATGCATCTATATGCAATATGTACCTAGTCATTGCCATTTGAGACACATGAGAAATCTAAGGAATGAATATATAAGTAAGATTACTTAAGTCATAAAATTTATAATGGCAGGGCTGGAGAGAAAGCATGGAGGTAGGGCATTTGCCTTACATGCAGAAGGATGGTGATTCAAATTCCGGCATCCCATATGGTCCCCCGAGCCTGCCAAGAGCGATGTCTGAGCCTAGAGCCAAGAGTAACCCCTGGGTGCTGCCAGGTGTAACCCCCCCAAAACAAACAAACAAACAAACAAACAAAACTTATCATGGCATAGTACTTTTATAGCTCTTTCACTTTCTTGAAAAAGTACTGTGTTTAGAAGAAGTTTACTGAGTGGTCATTTTTATGACTTATAACCAACTTCTTCAAATGTTTATTTCTAAAGACTTTTAAGAAGACTTTTAGTGCAATTTGCAAATAATAGGAGCTAAAATACATTTTGAATAATGCTACTATATAGGTTAATTTTTTAAGGTATCACTTTGATGTGTTTTGGAGAGAGAAAACTTCATGGGGCATGTAATTCTATTTCTCATCTGTAGCATGCACTGTAGAGCCTACTGTCTATTTACTGTGAGATTGCTTGTAAAGAGAAAAGTTGATCCTTATTCCAAGTATGATATTCTAAATTTTTTGTTACATTTCCATGTTTAGGATTTTTGTAATTTTGACATATTTTTAAAATGACTATGTAATATCATTTGTCTTCAAAATCTAGGTATCAAATTCTAATCCTTGAGATGTGAGAAAAATATTAATAACTATAAGAAATTCTGCCCTCCCCCAGTCATAATGAAGCATCTACATCTTGAAAGTGAAGTTAATCAAGTTCCTTTTGATTAACAGAACTAGTCAAGATTATTTTATGGTCAGCTTTCTATAAGGTCAGGTGAAAAATAAACATGAAAGTATTTGAGGAAAACCCTGGTGAAGAGAATTTGGGAGACTTATTGCTTTATATGTAATTTAGAGTAATTGATGTTCACCTGGATCTAAGTTTTATTATATTTGACAATGATAGGATTATGTAAAATTTCATGGCACCACAGGTATTTACAGGAGATCAAAGCAAAATCCCTGGATAATAAGCAGTTTGCATGTGCTGAGGAATGCACATTTTGTTATGGATGATTTGCTCTGTGAATCTGAATAGGCCTAGTAAAAATATCCACTTGAACCTAAAAGACTATTCTCACACTCTGAAGAGTGTAAGAATTCTACTGCAACATTTTTGGGGTGAAAAGGGGTTTAACAGCAGAAATAAACAGAAGAGTATTAGCCCTTCTCAGAATTTTCAGTAATTACCTCACTGAAAAGGCCCTAAATAGACTAATCACATAAAGGTAAATGTTATAGTATGAAAAAGTATAGTAGAAGAAGTGTAGAAGTTTAGAAGAAGTAGTAATACTACATTTAGGTGGGACTACTAAAACCTGGATTATTTATGTGCTTTTCATTCCTCCCTGAAAGGTAAAATCTGTTTTGTTTGTGGGAAGGAAACAAAGATTGAACATGGAGATTAAAATGCACCCTATTTGCTTTAGTCAAATGAACAAATTTTATACGTGAAAGGTACTGTAAGCATAATTCAGGTAAAGTTTTCCATGAAAATGAAGTATCAGTCACAACTCTCATTACCTTATACAATTTGTCTTCCCAGGATGGAAATTTTAATCTCTCATTTATTAAAGGATGAAATGTTAGAATGTTGGATAGATTGAAATCATTTGTCAGATCACGAAGTCCTCATAACATTTCTCAGCCTTAATAACACATCTGCTCTTAGAATGTGGTCTCTTGATAATAGCTGTCTGAAAGTGTCTGAATTTAGGGATTATTTGAGACAACAGATTTCCTTCTATTTGGAATTGAATGAGGCATCTGCTCCCTCACCGTTAGCTTTGTGTAATAGTCTCAAGGCATTCATAAAAGGGCAGATCATTTTGAAAATTATGAGAAGAAAACAAGACCTCTGTTGACAATATGAGATTTGGAAAGAGGAAATAAAAATCTTGATTTTTGGTTCAACCATAGATTGGACCTGATTCTTTTCCATTCAAAACATGTTTTAGAATAACCTGAGAGCCATGTCCCCATTCTAAGGAATTTCTTTAAATATGCAATTTGTATTTAGAGATATTATTTCCTAGTTTCTTTTCCAATCTGGGAGAACATTGTGGCTAGCACTGAGGAGTCACAACACACTCCCAAACCAATTATTTTAAAGGACATCTTGATAAACTTTAAGTAAAAATTCACGATTTTTTACTTGAGTTGATTAGTACTAGTGACAGATCTTAGTGGAAATGGACAATGTTGATCATTCCAAAGACCATATGCCAAATTAAGTGTTCAACTGTAAAAGTAGACTAAACAGAATAAAAAATAATACATAAAATTTAATGTCTCAATTTTAATTCCAAGAGAGAATATTCTACAAGATAAAACCATTACCAAATCTTTATACATATTCAAAGATAAATTGCATACACAAAGAAAGTGAAGAACTCAATCCTCAAAAATGTTGATTGCTACCATTATCAGTTTCTTGAGCTATACCTAATTATTACAATTGCCTTTATGACCGGGAATTTAATTTTTAAATTATAGTACCACCCTTTTATTTCCAGAGTCATTCATAAAAATCCTATCTACAATTAAAAGTAAAAGAAAAATATAAACTCTTTTCTGATATTTGGACATTGTTATTTTATAAAGGTCTCTAGAGATGGCTTTAAATAGATACATGACAGCAATGAAGCAGAATTTTATATTGGTTTTTGCTAAACAACTTCTGCTGGACAGTTCAAATTGTTAGCCAGAAGACTGACAGATGTATTTTTTTTCTTTGTTCCCACATCAAAATAATTGAGTTCAGTTAAATTACTATATCTTTTGGAAGTGTTTTGTTTCTAGTTCAACAACAAAAAAATTAAGTAGCTACCTCTACTTAATATCTATCAGTCCTGAATGACATCTCAAAGACAGTTCATCATTCATCACCACATTATTACTATAGAACTAATTTGAGGAGATACTTCTTATTTTGATAGTCCACTGTGACAAGTCTTGCCTATAATGTGTCATCATGACTCTTTTTGCACCCTCCAGGACTCCAACATCGTTTCTTTTCATTTCTCTTTTTACCCCTCAGTACCTTCTAACTAGACCTTCTGTCCCAATCGAATTTTTTTGCATAATAGCATAATGTGATTTTTTAATTTTTTGATAAATACCTTTATACTGATTATTAATACTAATTTTCATTTCCTTCCATTTCCTGCTTTTAGATTCAGTAATACATGAATTTTAGAAAAAAGCAAACTACTAATATCAATATGGTCTGTCTTTAAAATGTTAACTTTTTTCATTAATAATCTTTTGCTAACAAAAGCAGTGGAGTGTAGCCGCTCTGCTTCACTTCATGGCTGCACTTACCCACTAATCAATGTATGAAAGCAAAACACTTAGATAAAACCACACTGCAAATGACACTATGGAAAAGCATCACAGAACACCATCATGCTTAGAGAATAAAGATGATGGATCTGAAGACTCAGCAGGTACCTGCCACCTACATAACCTCACTGAGAAAGACTTTAGAGAGGAAGTTTGGGGATGTTGAAGGAATTCAAAGAATCCATGGAACAAACCAAATGAACCACAAATAAGAAACAAGAGGATATGAAAGTAGAAATAATGAAACTCCAAACTGAAATATCAGGCTTAATAATATGGCAGCCAAAATGAAAACCTCACTGGAAAGCCTCACCAACAGAGTAACACCTACTGAAGACAAAATCAGTGATCTGGGAGGTTAGATGCAAAACTACGACATACAACCAAATAGGTTGGAAATGAGCCTTAAGACAAATGGGAAGGTTGCACTGGTAAAGTGGGTGCTTTTTTTTTTATCACTGAAACTCAACTATAAACATGTTTATAACCATGGTGCTTAAATGTATTTTTAAAAATTAATTTAAAAAGGGACCTTACACCCTGAACATTGATATAATGACCTGGCACAAGCCTCAGAAGAATGGGCATCTTCCATTCACCCCTGAACCAAGGAAGCTATCTACCAAACATCCAAGGTTTTTATAACAACACCTGTAAGCAATCCTCTACCAGGGAAGATCCTACCATTGCTCTGACATCGACCTGCTCAAAAGAAGAAGACTTGACAACAACAATGAAGACTAAGTCTTAGAAGACTAAGAAGACTTGACAACAACAACAGCCTGCTTACAGGACAGGGCTCTCTGCATTGCTCTTTAATTGTGAGGTGAAACAAGAGGACGCTCTGCACCACCCTGACTGCAATGTAGGATATGCAGATTCCAGGATCTTTAATACAGAAATATGATACCAACAACAGAAACTCTGTGAAAATTAAAAGTGTATTGGCACTACAGACCATGTCTTGGATTGAACAAACTAGTTTGCCTGGAGCCTAAAGTTGGTCTTATGCAAGGAAACTTCAGGGGTAGGGTCTCCTTGTATTTAGGCCAAGGCTTTTCCTTTCCATGTCCCTCATATTTTGGTGGGCCTATGTGAACAAATAATTGCCACTCTAACACTATTTTTTACTGTGCTCCTTTGACTCTAATTCTTAAGAAAACAAACCCCTTAAACTTTTGAGATTATCTTAAACTAATATGCATGTGCATGGAAATGTAAAAAAGTACTTTGCTTTCAATGTTTAAGGAATTATATAAAGAGTTATGACTTTAGATTGCTTTGTGTGCTGCTAAGAAATATTACGTATTACAATCTGGGGGCTTGAGGGACAAAGTAAATTGTACATGGGTTCTGTTTTATTTTTCTTAATGTTCTTTGACTGAAAGTTCTAAGTTAAGATATCAGCAATAGGACTACTGAGAATTCTGTTTATGGGTGATTGTCCTTCCACTGTAACTTTACCTTGTCCTCTTTCTTTGCATCTTTGTTCTCATAATTAAAAATAAGAAATTTTTAAAAATTAATTAAAAAAGAGTTTCTGTATGGCAAAAAAGTAAAGTAAAACAAATAATGAAATGATGGGAAAAATCCTCAAAGAATGTGAACAGATAAAAATAAAAGCCTGTGATAAACTCAATAGAAATAATGTAAGAATCATTGGAATCCCAGATGCCAGCGAATAAAATCTCCATGAAAGCCAACAGTCAAGGACATCATTGCAGAAAAACTTTAAGAGCTAAAGAGTGAATGCAACCAAATACTACATGTCCAAAAAGTACCAGCTAAAAGAGATAAAAAAAAAATCTAAGGTACATCCTAGTCACAATGACAAATCCCACAGAGGGATGTAATACTGAAGCAGTAAGATCAAAAGGGGAAATTATCTACAAAGGAACATCCTTTTATTTTATATAAATAAAATCTTTTTAAGTATCATTATTACAAGCATGATTGTAGTTGGGTTTCAATCATAAACAGAACACCCCTCCTTCACCAGAGCAACATTCCCACCACCAATGCCCCCATTCTCCTTTCCATCCCAGCCTGTATTCAAGACAGGCATTCTAATTCTCTTACTCATAAATGTTAATAAACATATTAAATATTGAGTCCTGGATGGAGGTGGATGATAGTGAGATGGAGGGGTTTCTCTCTGCCAGCCCATACCAAGCACCTGCAACTCCCTCCAGTCGGTGAGTTTGAGGGTTCAGGATAGCCATGAGGAAATGATCCACAGGCAGTCAGGTTTCCAGAGACATGAAGTTTACTGTAGCCACCTAGGCTAACCTTTTAAGCAAATTCTCATCAGCTGCCCTGACATTTCCCTGTTTCTGCCAGACACCTCTCTGGCTTAATCCTCTCTCTATCCTCCCCCTGAATCTCTCTCCATCTATCCTCCTGGTGAGCAAAATAGGAAGCCAAAATCTCCTCCCAGATATGGGCAGGTCTTCCTCTCAAGGTAAGCAAAACAGAAAGTTGGGGAAAGGGAGTAACAATTAAGATTGACATGATAGTTTTAGTGTACTTATTACTTTAACTGCATTCATCACTCGTTTTGGAGAGCTTAATATTGTGAGCCAGTCCTTTCAGAACTCATGTCTATTATCTCTGGGCATTATTACAATAATATCTTATTTTTCTTAAAACCTATAGATGAGGGGTCGGAGAGATAACATGGAGGTAGGATTTTGCCTTGCATACAGAAGGATGGTGATTCAAATTCCGGCATCCCATATGGTCTCCTGAGCCTGCCAGGAGTGATTTCTGGGCGTAGAGCCAGGAATAACCCCTGAGCACTGCTGAGTGTGACCCAGAAACCAAAACCAAACCAAAACAATAAAACCAAAAGCCCATAGATGAGTGAGACTATTCTCTCTCTCTCTTTCTCTCTCTCCCTCTGACTTATTTCACTCAGCATAATAGATTTCATGTACATCCATGTATAGGAAAATTTCATGACTTCATCTCCCCTAATGGCTACATAATATTCCATTGTGTATATGTACCACAGTTTCTTTAGCCATTCATCTGTTGAAGGGCATCTTGTTTGTTTCCAGAGTATGGCTATCATAAATTGCTCTGCAATGAATATAGGTGTGAGGAAGGGATTTTTGAGTTGTATTTTTGTGTTCCTAGGGTATATCCCTAGGAGTGGTATAGCTGGATTGTATGAAAGCTCAATTTCTAGTTTATTGAGGAATCTTTATATTGTTTTCCATAAGGACTGAACTAGATGGCATTCCCACCAGCAGTGAATAAGAGTTCCTTTCTCCCTACATTTCCACCAGCACTAATTGTTATTGTTCTTTGTGAGGTGTGCCAGTGTCTGTGGTGTGAGATGGTATTTCATCATTGTTTTGAGTTGCATCTACCTGATGATTAGTGATGTGGAGCATTTTTTGTGTGTGTGTGTCTTTTGGCCATTTGTATTTCTTCTTTGAGAAAGTGTTTGTTCATTTTTCTCCCCATTTTTTTGATGGGGTTAAATGTTTTTTCCTGTTAAGTTCTGTCAGTACCTTGTGTATCTTAGATATTAGTCCCTTATCTGATGGGTACTGGGTGAATAGTTTCTCTCATTCTGTGGGTTACTTTTTTTAATCCTAGGCACTATCTCCTTTGAGGTGCAGAAACTTCTCAGCTTAATATATTTCCATCTGTTAATCTCTGCTTTGACTTGTTTGGAGAGTGCTGTTTCCTCCTTAATGTTTCAGGTCTGATATCAAGGTCTTTTAATTCATTTGGATTTGACCTACAAAAGAATATCTTTAAGGGTTACAGCAAATTTGTCACAAGCAAACCTCAAGGCTGAAGTAAAGAAACACAGTTTCACAAACAGAGAAATGCTGAACAACTTAACAGATTCAAAACCAACCTTAAAACAAGAACTAAAAGTTCTACTTTAAGGCAATGAAGACCCAACAAACACACCAAATTCTTACAAAAAGATGACACTAAATCAATCATCTCTTTTAATGTCAATGGACTAAAAGCACCAGTTAATATTCAGAGTGGTAAAATGAATCAAAATGTTGAAGCCGACATTTTGCTGCCTCCAAAAAACACATTAAATAGTCATAGAATACTTAGACTCATAGTCAAAGCTTGGAAACAATCATTCAAGCAAAGAATTCCCTAAAAAGGTGGAAGTGGCCATGCTTATATCAGATGACACAGACTTTAGACTTAAAAGAGCGATAAGAACAGAGATGGACATGTCTAGATAATAAAGGAATATGTGCACCAGAAAGAAATCACACTCAGACATACATGTATACAAAAAACGAAGGACCCGTAATGTATTTAAAACAGTGTCTGATAGACTTGAAGAATGCTATCAATAGCAACATAGTAATAGTAGATAACTTCAAAACTGCCCTTTCATACCTTGATAGCTCAACCAGGCTAAAATCCAACAAGAATATACTAGCTCTGAAGAAAGAAATAGAAAAGAATGACTTAGATATATTTAGGGCTCTCCATCCCCAGAAAATTGGATACACATTGTTCTCCAATGTACATGGGTTATTCTCCAAGATGACTTGCTGGGCCATAAAACCTCCAAAAAATCAAGAAGTTAGAAAATGTAAGGACTATCTTCTCATGGTACCCCATATGGCCCCCCATTCTTGCCAGGAGTGATTTCTGAGTGCAGAGCCAGGAGTAACCCCTAAGTTCCACTGGGTGTGAACAAGAAAGAAAGAAAGAAAGAAAGAAAGAAAGAAAGAAAGAAAGAAAGAAAGAAAGAAAGAAAGAAAGAAAGAAAGAAAGAAAGAAAGAAAGAAAGAAAGAAAGAAAGAAAGAAAGAAAGAGAGAGAAAAAGAAAAAGAAAGAAGAGAGAAAGAGAGAAAAAGAAAAAGAAAGAAGAGAGAAAGAGAGAAAAAGAAAGAAAGAAAGAGAAAAAGAGAGAAAAAGAGAAAAAGAAAGAGAGAGAAAAAGAGAGAAAGAAAGAAAAAGAAAAAGAAAAGAAAAAACTATCTTCTCAGGTCATCATGGACTAAAATTAGAGGTGAATCACAAACACGGAGGAAAAAACTTTAATATGGAAATTAAACAACTCACTACTGAATAACCAGTGAGTCTGACACTAAATAAAAGAGGTAATCAAAAGATTCCTTGAAACAAACAAGAATAAAGAAATAGGGGCTGGACGGATAGCCATAGAGTGTTTGTCTTGCATGTGGCCAACTCAGGAGGTAACAGACTCAATCCTGTTATTCCATATGGTTCCCTGAGTTGCCAGGAGTGATTTCTGAGCAAAGAGCTACGAATAACCCCAGAGCACCACCAGGTATGACCCAAAAACCAAAAGAGGAAAAGAAGAAACAAGTTATCAAAATTTGTGGGGCACAACAAAAGCAGTATTAAGAGGAAATTTATAGTTTTATAAGCATTCATTAGGAAGGAAGAAGAACCTACAGAAATAATTTGATAGAACAGATTAAAATTTTGGATAAAGAACAACAAAATGAACAAAACATATGTAAAAGGAAAGATATAATAAAATGTAGAGCATAAATTAATAAACTAGAAATCCAAAGAACAATCCAAAATATTAATAAAAGCAAGAGTTTGTTCTTTAAAAAATAAACAAGATTGACAAACTATTAGTCAAACTCACAAAGACATGAGAGATAAACTTAATAAACCAAATTAGAAATAAAAAGGGTGAGATTACTACAGACACTACAGAAATTCAAAGGATAATCAGAGAGTACTTTGAGAAACTCTATGCCACAAAACACAAGAACCTGGAAGAAATGGATAAATTCTTGAATTTCTCTAAACTCCCAAAGTTAAACCAAGATGATCTGCATATTTGAACACAACTACCACTATTGAGTAAATAAATATGAAAATCAAAAGTCTTTTCAAAAACAAAAGCCCAGGCCCAGACAGATTCACTAGCAAATTCTTTCAAACCTTTCAAGAGGACACACTGTCAGTTCTGTTCATGTTCTTCTTGGAAACAGAAGAAACAGAAATGCTCCCAAATAGTTTACATGAATCAAAAATCATCCTGATAGGAAAAGCAGACCATGATGCCACAATAAAAGAGTACAGACCAATATCCTACGTACTCAGATGCAAAGGGCTTCAACAAAATCCTAGCAAATTGGATTCAATGTCTCATAAAGAAGGTCAGACACCATGACCAAGTAGGATTCATCTCAGGGATGCAAGAATTGTTTAATACATGAAAGTTAATCAATGTGTTGGAAGTTCTTGCCATAGTGATGAGGCAAGTAAAGGATATTAAGGGCATCCAGATGGGAAAGGAAGAATTCAAGCTTTCACTGTTTGAAGATGACATAAAGTTATATTTAGAAAACCCTAAAAACTCTACCAAAAAGCTTCTAGAAACAATAAAATTATATATCAATGTGCAGGCTACAAAATTAACATGCAAAAATCAATGGCCTTTTTATACACCAATAATGATAGAGAAGAAATGGACATTTAAAAAACAATCCCATTCACATTAATGCCATACAAAGTCACACACCTTGGAGTCAACTTAACTAAAGAGGTGAAGAACCTATACAAAGAAAACTACAAAACATTGCTTCAAGATAAAAGAGGACACAAGGAAATGGAGACATGTACCCTGCTCACAAATTAGAAGGATCAATATTATTAAAGTGTAAATACTCCCCAAAGCATTGTACAGGTTTAATGCAATCCCTCTAAGAATACCCATGACATTCTTCAGAGAAGTGGATCAAACAGTCTTGAAATTCATTGGAAGAACAAATGCCTACAAATTGCTAAAGCAACCCTTTTAGAAGATGGGATGCATCACTTATTCTAACTTTAAATTGTATTAATAAGCAATAATCATCAAATCAGCATGGTATTGGAATAAAGACAGACCCTCAGATCAATGAAATAGACTTTAGTATTCAGAAAATTAACCTCAGACATACAATCAATTAATCCTTGTTAAAGGGGCAAGAAATGCAAAATGGAGCAAGGAAAGCCTCTTCAACAAGTGGTGTTGGAACAACTGGTCAATCACATGCAAAAAAAGTGAACTTCTCTAACACCATGCACAAAGGTCAGGTCAAAATGGATTAAAGACCTTGATATTAGACCTGATACTATAAGGTATACAGAAGAAAATGTAGGCAAAACATTGCATTACATTGAAACTAAAGGCATCTTCAAGGAGGAAACACCATTATCCAAGCAACTGGAAGCAAAGGTAAAAGAATAGGACCTTAAATTGATAAACATCTGCACCTCAAAGGAAACAGTGACTAGGCCACCCATGGAAGGGTAGAAAATATTCACCTAAAACCCATCAGATAATAAGATAATATCCAAATTATACATGCTGCTAACAGAACTTAACAAGAAAAACAAAACATCTAACCCCATCCAAAAATGGAGAGAAAAGTGAACAAATTTTTCCTTAAAGAAGAAATGCGATGGCAAAAAGGCACATGAAAAAATTGCTCAACATGACTAATCAGGGATATGCAAATCAAAATAGTGAGGTATCATATCACACCACAGATACTGGCATAAGCCACAAAAAACAAGAACAACCTTTGCTGAAGTGGATTCAGGGAGAAATGAACTCATTTACTGCTACTGGGAATGCTGCCATACCAGTCTTTCTGGAAAACAATATGGATATTCCTCAAACAGCTGAAAATTGAGCTCCCATATGATCTGACAATACCACTCCTAGGGACATACCCGAGGAACACAAAATAATAATACAAAAATGCCCTCTACATCCCGTTGTTTATTGCAATACTATTTACAATAGACTGAATCTGGAAACAATACAGGTGCCCCAACAGATGATTGGCTTAAGAAACTGTGGTACATTACACAATAAAATACTATGCAGTTGTTAGCGAAAATGAAATTATAAATTTTGCCTATAAATGGATGGACATGGAGACTATTATAGAAACGAGCCAAAGGGAGAGGGATAGAATAGTCTCACTCATTTGCTGGATATAAGAAAAATAAAAGGGACGGAGAGATAGCACAATGATAGAGTGTCGGCCTTGCATGTGGCCAATCCAGGAGAAACCCGGTTTAATTCCCGGCATCCAATGTGGGCCCCCTCTGAGAGCAGAGCCAGGAGTGACCCCTGAGTACCATTGGGTGTGGCCCAAAAACCAATCAATTAATAAATAAAATAAAGTTTTAAAAAAAAAGAAAGACAAATAAAAGACAGTGTGGCAATATTATTCATAGACCATAGAGCTGTATGCTGGGAAGAACAACTCATGACATGAAACTTAGCACAAAAAGCAGTGAGTACAGCTAGAGTACTAACCACAATGACAATCATAGTGAGGGAAAGAGAGAGAAGGCTGATCTAAGAGAAAGGCAGGAAGTTGGGGTGAGGAGAAATATGGGGGGATATTGGTGATGGAAAGATTGCAATGGTGATAGGTGATGTACATTCTTTGTCTGAAACCCCAATATGAAAATCTTTGTAAACATGGTGATTAAATAAAAAAGTAAAATAAACTACAAGACAAAATAAAACCAACACTAAATGCTAATCATAATCATAACCATACGTAAACCCTACACCTAAGCCTAACTGTAAATCTAAGCCTTCTATTACTAACCCTATCCCTAGTGATAGGCCTAACACTGTTACCCTACATTTAACCCTAACCCTAACCATAGCTCTAGCCATATCCCTAAATATAATGCTAGTCCTAACCCTAACAATAACCTTAACCATAAAACCTAAACCCTATCTCTAACCCTAACACTAACTATATCCATAAAACCTAAATCCTAACTCTAAGTCTAATCATAACCCTAAACCTAAATCTAACCCTAACCCTAAAACTAACTCTCACCTTAGTTCTAAACCTAAATCTAAGCCTAACCTTACCCCAAAGCTATCCTGAATTTATAGTCCTACCTCTTACCCATATGCCCTAACCCCAATCCTAGCCCTAACTAAACCCTAATGAAAAAAAAAAATAATCTTTTGCAGTAGTTCCAGTTTACACTAAGATTGTTTCTATCTTGATTATTTCAATTTTGGCTCACTTCCAATTTTATACAGAGGCAAATGCCTCCAGCTCACCTTCAATGACACCCAACTATGTGGCTTCCTGTCAGCCCACTCTGCTCCTCCTGCAAGGCATCTCTACTGAAGACTTTTTGTGCTGAGTGCCCCTTTGATTCAATTGTTGTCTGGTGTCAATATACTTGTGGTGCTATGTTGCCATGGGAGAACTCTTGTCATCTGTAGGTTTGGGATATTGGGTACCCCTTCTAGAATCAAGGCCTCTCTACTCTGTTTTCTTAGGGCAAAATATTCTGGTTTCCACTCAGTACATTTTTAAGATACAGCAGTGATTGAAATTTCAGATAAGATATTCAAATGCAATAAGATAAAACACTGGCCTTGGAAAGAATAAAAGAAGCACAAAAAAAAAATCTCACATCATTCCATTATCTATTGCTTTGAAAATTATCTGTGTATCAAGAATCCTGTAAGTTGGGGCTGGGGAGAAAATTCACATGGTAGATGGAGCTCCTGCCTAACATGCTCTCCTCTTCCCTAGAAGAAATGGATATGTCAATGAGGGCCATGTGTGGGTGTGGGTGCACCAAGAAGACCCCAAGCACAGTGGACTAAATACTGGTTATGTCCTGAAGGTTCGTAGCACTACCAGCCCTAATATCCACAGCCTACTTTTAATAGAGCTTGCTGTGAGTTGTCCTAAGTCCCCAAGGACTGCCTAGTATAGTCCCTATTTTAAAAATCTTGGAAGCAGATCAAAAGTGATATAAATTGACACCAGAGTTGTGGTATGGTCATTGCAGGTTAGTTAGAGCACTCCTTGAGTTGTTTTGGGCCCTCTTGCATATCACTTCCAAAATTGTCACTACTGTTAAAGACCCTTCAATTCAAACAGTTTGTCTCTTTCACAGCAGAAAACACTTGGAACAGCTCCTCCTACCTCCCTGAGAAAACACATGGCTATCAGATAACAAGGTTAAGTATTTCTGAGGCATGTGGCAGAATAAATTAGGTTCATCGCACTGTAGAAGGAAGACATCCATATATGTATTCACGTACATGTGAATCTGCAAGTGGGTCTTGCAGGCACTGAATAAGCTTTGGTGACATGGTTTTAAAATTAATAGAATCGTAGATATGGACACTTTAGCTTCATTTGTCTGAAAGTTCTGTTGCCTGCCCCTTCCCAACAGCACAAAATTGAGTTCTGATATTCAAAGAATATAGCTGGGAATCTAGATCAAATCTGCTTCTGTTCCCCTTTCTGCCTCCTTTTTGCCTCTCCCTCCTCTGTTTGCTTTCCTTTCCCTTCCTGTTCAAATCTCCTTTCGCATATCCAGACATAGCTAACAGTTCTAAACAGGACAGAAAAATAAACAAATAAACTTTATGCCAGTATTTTTCTGTGTATATCTTTCAAAATTGTTTCAATATCTAATTTTTTATGCAGAGAAAATACAGAAATTACATATGGGCTGATCCAGTAACTTCTAAAATGTAATAACTTCTCTAAAAATGTTTACTTGGAACATTAGAAAGAGAGAAATAAATTAAAAAAAAAAACAACCTTTTTTTTTTTTTTTAGCTACTTCTGACTTCTGACTGTGCTTACTCCTAGCTCTGTGCTCAGAGATCACTCCTGACATGACTTGGGAACCTTATATGCTGCTGAGGAACTAATAGTTTGAGCGTGTTTAAGGCAAGCATCCTACTCACTATACTATCTTTCCAGCTCTAAAAAAGATATATTTCTAACTTATAAAAGGAAAAAAGAAAAGGAATATAAGCAAACATTAGTTTTTCTATTGTTCTAAATTTGGTTTGATCCCCTCTTTTGATGGGGTTATTCAAAGTGGCATTGAATTGCCCCATGTGAAAGGAGACAGAAGTGAGTCTTCCTAGGTCCATGCAGGATGTTGGAAGGTAAGGACTGAGCAGCATTCTCTAGGCTTTGCTTTGCCTTGTTTTATTTTGTTTTGTTTGTGGACCACACAGACTTGGGGGACTGTATGGGATGCCAAGGAGCGAACATGGGTCAGCCACATGCAAAGCAAATGCCCTACCTGCTGTGTCATTGCTCCAGCCCTGACCATCTTTTATCTGAGCAGGGCCTCTCTTCTGGGTTTTAGTCTTTTGAGTCTAGTGCCAACAACATAATAGATAATCTAGTGAAAAATTGTGAATTTACTGAACAAAAATTATTTTGTTTTAAAAACAACTGGAAAGAATTTTTCTACTATCAATATTTAAAAATCTAAAAAGAAAAACATTTGAAAAGCATTATATATCTGTTCAAATAACAACATATTTCCTGACCTCTAAATGATGACATTTAAAGAAATCAGTTTGAAGTATAGATAGCAGTTTGGCATGCTCAGATGTTAAAAGAAAACATATGGAATGTGTTTATTGAAACATAAATAATGTGTGTATAGGAAGGAAAAAAGGAAGGATGAACATACAACTTAATGATATTTCAAGAGTTATATAAACACCTAAGGATAACACAGGATACATTAATTCTTTGTGACTACTATAAGAAATTATCATGAATTTGGCTTAAAACAGTCTATATTTTGGGCCAGGGTCTGAGCAATACTCCAGTGGCTATTCACCTTGCATGGCCTGAGCTGGGTTTGATCTCCAGCAGCATATGTGTTCCTCCAAGCACCGCCAGGAGTAACCCCTGAGCATTGCTGGATGTGGCCCAATTCCTCCGATTTCCAAAAGCCCCTGATCTGTGATATACATTATAAATACCATAAGGTTGCTTAAGGTCATAAGGTGTTGTCTTAAATAAATAAAGATGATGCTGGATGGAGATGGATGGAGATGGAGGCCTCTGTCTGCTCTCCCAGGCCACGTGGCTCCATCCTCCATTAATCGATGGGTCTGGGGTCCAGGAAAGCGACGGGTAGAAATCTCACTCACAGGCAGGCTTCAGGAAGTAGCAGCTTTATTCATACCCTAACCACCACATGTGTGTGGCCTATATCATAACCAATTAAGCATTCAGCTATTCTTAGCTAGCCCTGCATCTTAACTTCTTTCAGCCATCTTTCCTCTGACCTCCATGCTGGCCAAAGATCCAAGACCAAAGAGCTAAAGACCTTAATCCTCCTCGACCAAGGCCTTATATCACCTTCCCCAGACCCTCCCAGGAACTGGGCAGGGTCTGCAGGTAAAGTTACAGGTCATATCCGCCCAAGACTCCTCCCATCAATAGGTGGGTCTCAGGTAGATTAACCTAAATCCAGGGTGGGGTTACAATAAGGTAAATCCCACATGTGCCAAACACAATCTGGATAGCTCTGTCATTCCTAGTGCACAGTATCCAAGAACATGTGAGCAACACAATTAAAGTGTGTAACTTACACAAAGCACTATGACTGCAAAAATGCAAGCACCACTGTGAGGTATGGAACTCCATTGATCATATATATGAGCACCACAATTAAAAGTGTGCAAACTTCAGGATGTGCAACTAAAAGATGTGGCACATGTACAGGCCCTAAATAAGATGTGACTTCTTTGGGAAGTTCCATTACCCACTTAATGTAACATGTATGAATTCCAAATATAGGTCCTTATACTTTTTTTTGTGGGACATTATTAAACCTACAAATAAAGGTCAAAGCCTAGCATAAGCTTAAAAAGATACCTAGGTTGGGCCTGAGGGATAGCCCAGTGGGTAAGGCATTTGCCTTGCACTGCTGACCCATGTTCAATCTCTGGCATTCCATGTTATCTCCCAAGCCTTTTATAAGTGATTTGAGTGCAGAGCTAGGAGTAAGCCTTAAGCAAAAACTGGATGTGAAACAAAACAACAAACAAAAAAAATAGGATGACAGAGATAGCTTATTGATGCACATTTAGAGACAAATGATCTTTGATTTATATAAGTTACTTTTTAGTTTTGAAAAATAAAATTTTATTTATATTTTCTATTAAAATTAAAATTTTTACTTTATTTAAAGAAAATGCAGTACACAGTTGACAGTGGAACATACATAATACATTTTTCCATATAAGTAAGAGCCAAGTGATTATTTAAAAAAAAAGAAGAAGAAGAATAGTGGGCCCGGAGAGATAGCACAGCGGCATTTGCCTTGCAAGCAGCTGATCCAGGACCAAAGGTGTTTGGTTCGAATCCCGGTGTCCCATATGGTCCCCCGTGCCTGCAAGGAGCTGTTTCTGAGCAGACAGCCAGGAATAACCCCTGAACACCGCCGGGTAAGGCCCAAAACAAAACAAAACAAAACAAACAAACAAAAAGAAAAGAAAAGAAAATGGAACAGAAGAAATTTAAAAAAAGAAAGAATAAAGAACAGTAGCAAGCATATTTGTGAAAATTATTATATCTCCAATGAAGTAATTAATACAATGGCAGAAGGTTTAGTAAGCTGTTATGTTATATGTGTGTTTCTATAGGGATGACAGCATCAAACTAATGAAGTTGTCCAAAAATTCAAAACACTATTATTGATACTGTTTGTTTGGTTAGTTGGTTTTGGGGTCATACCCAGAAGTGCTCAGGGGTTACTCCTGGCTCTGAGTTCAGAAATCGCCCCTGGCTTGGGGGATCATATGTGATGCCAGGGATCGAACCACGGTCCGTCCTGGGTCAGCCCCATGAAAGGCAACCGCTCTTCCGCTGCGCCATCGCTCAGGCCCCACACTATGACATTTTAGAGGGTTGTTCTCAGCTGCCTGGTTTTCTGGAAGAAACAAGATATACACGGAGGGCGTCCACACTCACTCCAAAAAGCCCTGGTGATATCAGCCCAAATACCGGCATATCTGAAGTTTGGTCAGATTGGTATCCCTGAAGAAAATCATAGAGGGGTGCTGAGTGAGGCAGAGACATCAATAAAATGGTGATTCTGGGTGATGGATGCAGTAGGCGTGCCTTTGGCAGTGAAGGGGCTTGGTCTGCCTTACCTCCTGAAATTGCCAGTTTCAGCTGCTTTGTCCGGTGTACCCAGAATTTTTCACAACTTGGCTTACATCTTTTGTTTGTTTGTTTTTGTGTTACTCCCGGGGATGCTCAGGGGTTACTCCTGGTTCTGCACTAAGAAATTTGCCCCTGGCAGGCTTGGAGGGACCATATGGAATGCCTGGAATTGAACCCAGGTCCATCCTGGGTCAACCGCAAGAAAGGCAAACAATCCCTAGCACTGTGCTATCTCTCTGGTCCTTAACTTACATCTACATCTTGTTCAGGAAATGAGTCAATCTATGGAGCTGGTCCCGGGCAAACATGGTGACTGCGTTTATACAATTTTCTTTTTAATAAAAATTTATTTCTCAGGGATGAGGAAAATGGGACTGCTTATTTAGATTTGGCTTATAGTTTCTCCACAGGGAGAATGGTCTTTATATTTGAAATAGATAAATACATTAATGGTCAAAGGACAATTTGAATGAGGAGGTTTTTATGGTGTGTGTGTGTGTGTGTGTGTGTGTGTGT
>PVKC010002393.1:8315-20444 GCA_004027635.1 Crocidura indochinensis
GGGGGGGCAAGAGAGAAAGATATGGGATGCATGCTAAAAATAGGGGTGGAGAAAGGACAACACTGATGGTGGGAGTGGTCCTGATTTATTATCGCCATGTACCTTAAATAATACTGTTACTGTGAAAGATTTGTAATTCACTTTGGTCACAATAAAAATTATTAAAAAATGTGATATGCTTATGACATGAAAACTCAATTTCAATAAGTTTGATCTTTAAATGAAAAAAACTTAGAGAAATCAATAAATGTTGGGTCTCTTGTATTCTTTTCACAGTTAAGTCAAGAGGAAACAGATCAACTGAACAGGTCAATGATTATAAAGAAAATCGAGATAATAATACAAAATTTCCTTAAAATCAAAACCATAGGTCCAGAAGGGTTTACTAGTATGTTCTTCAAAAATCTGAAGATTTTTGCATCCAATTTTTACATCCAATCCTTTTTAGCCTCTTTAAGAAATTCAAAGAAGCTAGAATTCTCAGAATTTTCATGAATCAAACATTATTCTGATATCAAAAATAGAGACATCAAAAATAAGAAAAACATACATCTATAAAACTAATGAGCATAGAAGCAAAGATTCTCAACAAAATATTAGCAAATCAAGGGGCTGGAGCTGTGGCACAAGCAGTAAGGCATCTGCCTTGCATGCAGTAGACTAGGACAGACCATGGTTCGATCTCGCTGTGTCTCATATGGCCCCCTAAGTCAGGAAAGATTTCTGAGTGCATAGTCAGAAGTAATGCCTGATCATCACCAAATGTAGCCAAAAAAAACCCAAAATAAAAACAAATTATTATCAAATAAAATCCAACTATACATTAAAAACAGCATATATCATTACCAAGTAAGATTCATCCCTGAGCATCAAAATGTATTAATAACTCAAGTTCATCAAAAAGACACTACATGAATAAAAGGAAAAATTAAAAAGTATGTCTATATCAATTAATGCATAGAAAGAATCTGAAACAAAAACTCAGTAAAATAGATATTAAATGATTTTGGTTTTACATGCGGGTATCTAATTTTCCTAATATTGGTTGAATAGGTTTCCTTTCTTTACTTCATACACCTGAATATTTTGTCAAAGATTAACTAGTTATCCATATGAGCTTTTAGCTCTAGGTTCCTACTTCTGGCTTATTAGACCAACTGTTGCATCTTTTCCATTATCACACTATTTTACTATAGTTGTATAATATAATTTAAAATCATAAAAGCTATATTTTCTATCTTCTGTTGCTTCAGAATGAATTTGGATAGTTAGGAAGTTAAAAATTCCTTTCAAATTTTAATAGTCATAAGTACTTGAAGAATGATATTGGAATTTTGATGAGGATTATGTTGAACCTCTATATGCTTTAAGTAGGGTATGATTTTGATCATATCAATTATTTTAATACATTAATTTAGTTCATTTAAAACATGAATATGGACTGTTTTCCAATTTCTAGTGTCCTCTTCAATGTATTTCATAAGATACTTATAATTTTAATGTCTTACATAGTCATTGTAAAATTGAGCTCTGGGTACCCAATATTTGAATACTACTTTAAATTGAGTTGTCTTTTAATTTATATCTCCTTGATTGATACAGAAATGCAATATATTTTTGTGTACTGATAGTGTGGTCTGCTGATTTTGCTATATTGATATATTGTTTAAGGTTTTGGTGGATATTTTAGAGTTTTCTGTATAAATTATTGTGCCAATTGTATATAATGATATCTTAAATTGTTTCAGATTTGGATGGTCTTGATTTCTCTTTCATGCCCAATTTCTAAGGCAAATATTTTCAAAACTATGTTAATTAAATGATGAGAAATCATATATTGTCCTCCAGGACTTGAAAAAATAGATGTGGAAGGAAACTTTCTCAACATTTAACCATTTACTGTAGTAAGCCCATAGCATAGCAAACATCGTGTTCAGTGGTGTTAAACTGAAAGCCATCACTGTAAGATAGACTTACAAAACAAGGTTTCTCATTATCCCACCACTGGGAGATAAAGAAGCAAAACTATCACTATTGACAGATAACATACTATATATAATGAAGCCTAAAGACACTAGAAAATAGCTCCTAGAAATAATAGACTTGTAGCAGCAAAGTTGTAGGCTAGAAAATCAATGCAATGGATATTTAGGACTCAAACAGATAACTTCGGGGCACCTCAGAGAGGAGGCGAGACAAGTCACCCACCTTTTTGAAACTTGGCAGCTCCATACACAGATCCAGTCTATAACTGCTGCCAAACCAGTTACCCAGATGTACAGTTTTCCCATTAATCTCTGCAGAGACACTTGCCACCAACAACTCTAGGTACGCTGGTTTTGTGGCTGACATCTCCATTGTCTGTTTGGAGAAAGGATGAATAGTAAACACTTCCTCCAACATTTGTCTTTCCAGTGTTCCCTGAAATAACGCCCAAGATCCAGAGCCTACCACCATGTCTGCACAAGCGATATTTTTTGTTATATTTTAAAAATTGGCAAAGTATTTTATAATTATTTTAAAGATTCCATGCACACTGGAGCTAGAGTGTTCACACAATGGGTAGGGCATTTGCTTGGTACACAAAAGATCTGTATTTGATCCCCATCATCCCATATGGTCCCCCAGCCTGCCAGGAATGATTTCTGATCACAGAGCCAGGATGAACACCTGAAGCACTGCTGAGTGTGGCCCCAAAACAAAATCAAGCAAACCGAAAGAGAAAGCAATGCAAAGAAATCTTTGGGTTTTCAATATGCAAACAGTGAACTAGAAGAGAGGGAATGTTGTTTTTAGGAATTACACTCACAACTGTGCTTTCGAAAACCAACTATTGTGAATCATCTTAACAAATTAAGTGAACCTTTTTATATAAAGAAAGCTATTAATCACTAGTGAAAGAAATTTAAGAGTATATGAGAAAATGGCAGTACATTTCTGTGTAGAACTAGAAGTATTAGTATTGTGAAAATGACAATTTTGCCTAAAAAGCTAAATACATTCAATGAGGTCCCTATTAAAAAATCTGATGGTATTTTTAGGACATATATCAAACACTCTTGAATGTTATATAGTAATAAAACCCTATAAAATTTTATATAGAGGGGCCGGAGAGATAGAATAGAGATAAGGTATTTGCCTTGCATGCAGAAGGTCGGTGGTTCTAATCCCGGCATCCCATATGGTCCCCTGAGCCTGCCAGGAGCGACTTCTGAGCATAGAGCCAGGAGTAGCCCCTGAGTGCTGTTGGGTGTGACCCAAAAATAAAAAATTAAAAAAGAAAAGAAAATAAATTTTGTATAGAGTAATAAAATCTAATAAAACAAAAATATAAATATGTAAAATAAAAATTTTTTATGGAGTAATAGATAATAAGCCCCATCCCAAAATTTAAATTATATTATACAGTTTTAGTATAAAAACAATATGATATTGTAATAAGGACAGACTTTGAGAACAGTGTAATAAAAACAAAAGTCCAAGGATAAATACACAGGTTACTGAACAAAGGAGCTAAAAGTATGCCATGTAGGAGCAGGAGTGGTGGTGCTAGAGTTAAGGCATCTGCCTTGCAAGCGCTAGCCTAGGATGGACCGTGGTTCAATCCTGCAGCATCCCATATGGTCCCCGCAAGCCAGGAGTGATTTCTGAGCATATATACAGGTATAACCCTTGAGCAACAGTGGGTGTGGCCCCAAAACAAAAACAGACAAAAAGTATGCAATGTAAAGTCTTCAAATAGTAATGTAAAAACTGATCAGCCACATGCCCCCAAAATTAACTCAGACACCTTTCCAACACTATACACAAAAGTCAAGTCAAAATGGATTAAAAACCTCAATATCACACCTGAATCCATAATTCATACTGAGGAAAGATAGGCAGAACTTCATGCCATTAAGTATACTGACTTCTCTAGTGATTTAATGTCATTGGCCAAGCAAACAAAAATAAGTAAATGGAATTGAGAAATGACTGTCCTTGCCAAAGAAATAAGAAGTAGAATGAAGAACTCCCACAGACTGGGAGAAAATATTTCTTCTCTACTTATGACAAAGAGTTAACATCCACAATAAGCAAAGAACTAGGACACACTTATAAGAAATAAAACAATGAACCCCATAAAAAAATGATAATAGAGATAAACAGAAACTTCCTCAAATAAGTCACACAGATGCACAAATGGTAAATAAAATCATTTTCTACATCACTGATCATCAGGGAAATAATCAAAACTATAAGATATTGTTTCATTTCTGTGAGATTGGCACATATCACAAAGCATATAAACCACTAGTGTTGACATGGATGTGAAGAATAAGGAGATTTTATTCATTGCAAGTGTAAATGGTAACCAGTTCATCTTTTTTCTAAAGAAATAGGTATACTTCCAATAAACTAGAAATTGAACTTTTATATGGTTTAACAATTTCACATTTTAGCAGTTTCCAGATGGTCCAAACACTACTCAAAAAGACATTGGCCCTCCTATCCTCATTGCAGCACTATTCACTCTAACCCAAATCTGGACAAAAACTAAGTGTTCATGAACACGTGACTGGATGAAGTAACTATGGTACAGATACACAGTTTATTACTACTTGGCTATAAGAAAATATTAAATCATGAAGCTTACTGCTAGATGAATGGTGAGTAAATTTAATCATAAGAGAGGTAAACACAACATGCTCATTGTCGAATGTGGGACATAAAGATACAGTAAGTGAAGGACAAATGTTTAAAGGTCATAGAAATTGGGCAGCTCAGAGGACAAGACCTGCACCAACTCTTTATTGGATGCCCTTCCATAGCTTAGCTCATTTACACATTCAAACACGCACACACACACACACACACACATACACACACACAATTCACTCAGATTAGTATAATTTAGATATGCCAATAAGCTTAATTTTGACATGTGTGAAGAAGCTTAAATATTCAGATTTAAAAAAAAAATCACAGACTGGGAGACAAAAGTGCAAACCCTAGAAAAGTAGTTGCCTGAGCCAGTAAAATTAGTATTTATATTTTAGCAAAAGGATGCTGGATGCAAAATAGGGTATATTGTTTACAAATCTGAAAAAGAATGGAATCAGATTAAAGAATTTTGAAAACCAGCTATGATGATTATAAAAATAATATGGACAGTATGATCAAGAAAATTTAATATTGAATATTTTTATTAATCATTTCTTTTTAATAACTTGCTTACCACAAACTAATTCTTTTCCAAAGTACCTCTCCTGGTTCCTTCTTTTTGGAAAACAAAACAGAAAGATAACTGCTATAGTCTAAATTTTTTAATCTGTTATAGTCCAAATTTTCTAAACTTCTTTTTTATCTACAAGTTTAGATGCTGATTTGGTTTAGGTGACTTATATATGGTAGGGAAGACAGAGGCAGAAGACCTGAGAAAGAAATCTACCATTTTCTTTCTCCCTACCTCTGCCATCCTGGGATCAGACACCAAATCCTGCCAACTCACTAATTGTCAAGTAGCATCTGAGGTCCACTTGTTCTGCACGGATGGGTACTTAATCTCCACCACCCAATGGAAATTTCTCTCTAAGTCCCTTTGCAGAAATGGAAAGTCAGTCCTATATCTTACCCAGCCTTTCTGGAGACCTTTGCATTCCTTTACAGAAAAGTATTTCTGAAGGGGATGAACAGTGAACCAAGGTCAAATTTTATTCTGAGGTATTGAGAAGCCAGGAGCTATTTCTGAGCGCATAGCCAGGAGTAACCTCCGAGAGTCAAACGGGTGTGACTCCAACACCCCCCCCCCCAAAAAAAAAGAGAAAGAGAGTAAGTGCACAAAGGAGAGCATGGACTTCTCCAAAGGCAGAGAGAGCCTGTTACACATCCTAGAGTTAAAATTATGAAATCTCTCAATAGGTGAGATTTGGGTAACATGTGCGTGCAGATATTCAGACACTAAGTGCAGGGATTGGCACCGTACTGCTCTTCTCCTTTGTTCCAAGTTGATTTTATGGGGGTTTAGTTACAACTTGCTCCTGGAATGGCAGATGCTTTCTCCTAGTAAAAGTCCTTTTGCGAAAGGGGAGTTACCAAGGGGTAGCTGATGTTTTCTATGATATTCTTACCTAAACTTTGTTCCTGCTTCTCCTGGTAAAAGGTTATTTATTTTGAGTCTTCAGTGGTGCCAAGTGAAATAAAACTCTTATCAGTGATGAGGAAACTCCTGCAAATCTATCACTTGGCTTTATTTCTTCTTAAGAAATCATTGCCCTGGGGGTCTCTTGCCTACCTGCCTGTCTGCCTACCTGTTTCAATGTCGAATAACTAAAATCTTTAGGGGGTGATGGAACTTTTCATTATCATCTCTAAATAATCTCTAGAGATTATTTTCCAACTAAAATTATTGCATACACAGTAGAAAATTTTGTATCATGAAATGAAAAGTTAATGAGAGCAGTGCATAAATATTCTTCTAAAAAGAAATAACGCATTTGCAGAATTACTACCGTTAATGTGTACTCAGGCTTTAATTTTTTTCTTCAGAAAATCAAGATTGAAAGCAGAGAGCCTGAGATGAAGATAGCAAATATATAATATAGAAAGGAAGCTTTTAAGTAGAGCCTGGCCTTTTGACTAAGATCAAGTCTAGGAAACATGTAAAAACTTTTCTTTGTAATCTTTTTGCTATGTGGGTTAATTGACTATTCTGTATTGGGCTTAGAACCAAAGAGATGTTTTTTTTGTTGTTTTTTATTTGTTTGTTTGTTTGCATATAGCTTAACAGTTTTCTCATCACATCTTGTGAAGAAACTTCCTTGCTCCACTTCAATATTTTTTGTTACTTTATAAAAATTACTTGATTACATAGCTCAACATACTCTAAGGATATTGGTGAAGGAATTGGCCCCTGGAATTCAATCCTTTAAACTTTATTCACTGTGATTCAATAAATTATTTTTTAAAAATATGCAAGATGGTAAAATACTGATGCAACTGAAGGTCAGAGATGTTTGAAAAGCTCAATTCTCAGGAATTTTTCTCTCTGAGGCAGTTCTTTCTAATCTTACCCTGCTTATTCTCCTCTTGTTCATAAGCAGGAGGATCATTTTTCCTTAAATTATGAAATAAAAAAGACTATATAGCCATTATGCTTTGTGCTCTTTATTCACAGCAAGAAGATACTTGATTATTGACTCATTTATTTATCAATCACAATTTTTCATAGAAAATATTATATCAGTTATAATTAAACAAAAGATCAAATTTAATTTGAATTATTTTTGCAAGAGGATTTAAGTAGTATAGGAAAAGAAAGGTAGCACCAGTGGGAAAAACAATTAAATGCAGTTTAATAAAAAGCAAAAATTCAGAAACAAAAGGCAATAATTTACATTGTACAGTTTCTTCTCTCTTTTATTTTATTTTTTGGGGGCCACACCCAGTGACACAGGAATTACTCTTGGCTATGCTCTCAGAAATCGCTCCTTGCTTGGGAGACCATATAAGTTGCTGGGTATAGAATCGAGGTCTATTTTGGGTCAGCTGTGAGCAAGGCAAACGCCCTACCGCTGCGCTATCGCTCCAGCCTCTCTACTTATATTTTATATCAATATGTTGAGGTTTCAAATTCATCTAGTGCATTTGATTTTCATTACCAATATCTGTTTGCTGCTGATATCTGAAAATAACAAGAAGATAATAATGACTTCAACAAGATGAACCAAAAGAAAGGAATGATATTACATTCCTTATTTTCTTCTTATATATTTATTTATTTATTTGGTTTTTGGGCCACACCCGGTGATGCTCAGGGGTTACTCCTGGCTATTCATTCAGAAGTCGCTCCTGGCAGGCACAGGGGACCATATGGGGAACCGGGGGATCTAACCTCGGTCTGTCCTAGGTTAGTGCAGGAACCTTATCTCCAGCGCCACCGCCCGACCCCGCATATTTATTTTTATTATGATTCAAATGACCCATAGATCAACAAATTATGATATTAAATATTAAAAGCTATCCTGGTTACCACAATTCACAGGTTCTCCTTTCCACTAATGCCTTAGAATTATTTTCATAACTAATGAAATGGCCCTTATCATAACAAAAGAAATGTTTTGTTTTTTTATAAAATTTTTTTATAAAATTTTATGAAAATTCTTAATTGTTCAAGCTCTTAATCTTAGCATATGTTTATCAGCTATTTATGTAGTTATGACAGAAAATTTTAACATTTCCATACTGAAAAAGTATTAAAAATATTAAATTATTTTTTATTTCCAATATATGTTAATGTTCACTAAATAACAATGTAATGATTGTGTCTTAATAACAGATTGAAATATGAATATTCATACATATGCATACAATTGATGCCTATGCATAAATTGCATCAAATACTCTTTTATATTTAGCATTATTTAAATGTGAGTTATAAATTTTTAATGGTGCTTCTACCCAAAACCCAAGAGCAGCTTATAAACTAAAAAATATCTTCATTTGCATCTAACAAGAGAGGGGATTCTGATTCTCTCTTGTTTTTTCTTGACAGAAGGAAATAACTAATGACAGTTTGGGAATTAATCTATTACTTATCTTGTACACTAGCATTTCTGAATCTTCATATTGTATTCAGATTAATGTAGATTCTAATGGTCTTTGGAACATTTACATTTACAGTTGTTGGTAAATGTGATTAATAAAAATTCCTTAATATGAATCATACAACTTGGTTAACTGAATCAGCTCTTTGTCTTCACAAGATATGCATTTATAGTGTTTATATTTTTAAAAGTAGAGGAAAAATTGTACCTGCATTAATAAAATATAAATTACTTCCTACAAAAATTTGAGGTAGAGTCTAAACATGAAAAAAATAACGTATAGGTGCAAATCAATGTTATAATGATTTCTTATTACCAAATTAAAAAAAATCTGAGAATATAATTCATGTCTTAATATTGATTTTCAATACGAGCTACCTCCTAATAGCTACCACAAAATAAAATTGATCTCTCTAACATTTGGTCACTTTGAAATGATTTTAAAATAAATGCTTATAAAAAGTCAACTTTTGGTATTTTAGAAACCAAACAAGTCAGAAATAACCACCTTTTTCATTTTTCTTGACAGGACTGGGAATTTCCACATTTCATGGGAGATGTTGATGTAAATCTCCCTGGGTTACACACTTCTCACATGCAGTTCAAGATTCCTTTCTTTCAGAAGATCTTTAAAGAGGAATATCGTATTCACATCACAGGTATGTGATGACTTTGAACAAGATTTACTTCCAAATTAGAGTCAAGTTGACTGCAAAAGCCAATGTTAACATTTTAGAAGCACACATAACTAAAATGTCGTTTTATTATCACTTAATGCCAGCTAGTTCTGCTGCCAGAGGGAGTCCTCTGGGTCTCTTATATAGGAAGGAGTGGGAAGGAGAGTAGTGGTAGCCTCAATAGGAATCTTCCATCTTCTCTCTATCCACCTCTGTTTTCCTGGGCACACAGTAGACCTAGGACTGTGAAAGTCTGTTATGAACACTTGCACTGTGTGGGAAATAAGCCTTGCATTCAATTTCTTAGGGAACCATGGACTCAGGCTGGAGTGTGGAATTGCTTATTTATTTTTTAATTTTTATTTTGATCAATGTGGAGTACAAATCTTTCACAGTAATATATTAGGTACACAGCAACATTGAATCAGGGGCATTCCCTCCACCAATGTTGTCCTCCCTCCACCCCTGTTCCCAGCACGCATCCCACATCCAGAAAGAAAAGTCCCCCCAAAAAGAAAAGTCAGTTCTAGACCTTATCCAGGCTTTTTAGGTCTGATGCTTGGCAAATACGCAGTGAAGTAAAAATGGTTTTATTTAGAGAATATGAAGAATGGGTGTGGAGAGAGAGAGAGAAAAATAGAGAGACAGACAGAGATAGAGACAGAGAGATAGAGAGAATGAGAGAGAGAGAAAGAGAGAGAAGCCTTTGTGAACTTGGCCTGGAATTCTGCACTTCAATAATATTGTGGACTTCTGGATTTCTTTAACTTGTGTCAAAGGCCTCCAAGCCTTCAGGCTGGTTCAGGTTTCAGAGGCTATTATTCCCCTAAACACACATTTCTAGGGCTCCACTATCTTCTACCTTGCCCCAGTTCCAACTCATGGAAAAACACTGACTTAAAAATTCCTGGTGTTTTGTTCTATTTTTAATGGTTGTTTTTAATTATCTCACCTTCAACATTCATCAAGCAGGCAGGATTAAAAAGAATGGGCAACATACTAAAACGGCCTCCTTATTTCTCCACACCAAGATGTGAGAAAGGAAAATATTACCGTATCTCACCTTCCATTGTCAATGACTGCTTGGAAAGCCCCATTTTCAAAGAGACAGAAGGTGATTTGCCAGCAAGGAAGTCAGTTCTGGTGTCAAGTTTAGAGCTTTCATGTAGGATTATCAGAACCAGAGGGCATGTTATTGATATGGGTAGTTAATAATCTTTGCCATACCCCATATACCACTACATCTTGCATTTTTTAATATTTATTATTATTTTTAATACAGAAACAAAACTAGAGGTATCCTTGACCTCCATTCAGGCCACGTATCTTTTAGGATTTATACCACTCATCATTTGGTTAAAAATTACTTTGGTGGCAAAGCTCTAGTCTATCTCATCAAATTTGCTTCTCATCAAATTATTTAATTTTTAGATATGACCTCCTTTTGAAAGCACTCCAATGTGAGCATTAAATATTCCTTCCTGACCTTTCAGTAGTTCTCATTCAAATAAAAGAAAAATCAAACAAACAAACAAAGGAAAACAACAGGCTTCCTGGAGTGACATTTTACAAATAGAGAAGTAAATGATAATAAAAGATTTTCTCTCAAGCTGTTGAAATGCTGTTTATATGTATATGTGTCTGTTTTAAAGACAATGGCCTAAGATCTATAATAAAATCCCTGAAGAAGAAATCTGTGCTTACACTATCCCCTGTGGTGTCGAATAAAAATAGCCTGAGCACAGAAAATGTGAACATCTGAGTAACTGTAAAAAAAAAAAAAATCTTCACTTCCCAACTTGAAGACAGTGATGAGCCAACCTTCCTAAATTGGAGAATGAGCTCATGAATAGGGAAGATGCAGCAGGTTTCTTTCCTATTCAGAATGAATGAGGCCCATCTATTAAATTCACTGGATAAATCAATCAATTTGAGTTCAGGTCACATAGTATGTTTTCAGAGCCCCTGCTTAATCTCTGCAGCATGTTATAGTCTTGGACTTCTAAAACAGCTATCAAACACAGCATCATCATATCCCATTGGGTGGGCTTTTGCCTGAACCATCTGTTCTTGCTATCAGCTCTTGTCCTAAGCCATCAAGGCACTAATATCGTCTCTATCAGTCAGAATCCCTGTTTAAAAATGTATTGCTTGAGAGAAAAATATCAAGTATCTTTGTAAAGATAAAAATATCTTTTTAAAGATAAAAATTATTTGGAGAACCCATTGGTTTAAAAATAGAATAAAATCAAGCTGTTAGCAGTATTTAATTTTGTCATATTAAGCATGACCTCATTGTATATACTGTCATTTATACAATGGTAGGTCCACATGTTCAGTGCCCAATGATTAAATAACTTCAGTGCTCTATATATTACTATGAAACAAATTACAACTAAAATTTTTATCATATGCTTTGGAAGGGGTCCATACATGAGAAGTTCACAAATTTCTGTATAAGCTTGAAAATAAAGGCTCCTGTCTCCCACCTAAAACCTTTGGTACACAAAATATTATTCCAATAATTTTAAAACAAGATAATACTACAGTGCTTTGATTTTTAAATAGAGATTACATATAAATTAAGTCAATCAGATTCATAGAAATACACTATAATGTATTATAAATTATTGCACAATACAGTAAATGCTACAGTAAGTATTAAAATACAGTATAGAGTTTGCCAAACTACTCTGATTATAGTATCATGGGAGATCTTTATAAATATTTAGATTGTAGGATCCATTTATAATGGTTCAAATCCTGTAAGTTTGGGAAAAGGTAAAAGAACAGGCTTTGGAAAATCTTCTCCAGTTAAATATTGATTTTGCTTGTTTGTTTTTTGGGCCACACTTGGCGATGCTCAG
>PVKC010002393.1:20544-44017 GCA_004027635.1 Crocidura indochinensis
TTTTTTTTTTTTTTTTTTTTTTTTTTTTGGTTTTTGGGTCACACCCGGCAGTGCTCAGGGGTTACTCCTGGCTCCATGCTCAGAAATTGCTCCTGGCAGGCACGGGGGACCATATGGGGCACTGGGATTCGAACCGATGACCTTTTGCATGAAAATCAAACGCCTTACCTCCATGCTATCTCCCGGGCCCCGGAGTGTTCCATTCTTACTTAAAAGCCGAGAGTGAAGAAATATTGCCTTAGAGACAGTATAGTAGGGGACCTATGCTTGTATAGAAGACTTTTGAGAATTTTGAAATTTAAATTAAATGTAAATCAGGGTTTATGAATTTTGGGAGGTAAAGGACTGCATGATAGTAACAAATCTTATTTGTGTTAAGATGTTTATATGCCTCACAAGATCTATAAAAAATAGTTTTCTAGGACTAGAGAAATAGTATAGAGCATAGAGCATTTGCCTTGTATACGGCCAACTTAAGTTCAATCCCTGGTTTCTTATATGGTCCCCTGAGCACTATCAGGAAGAACTCTTGAGTACAGAGCCAGCAGTATCCCCCTGAACACTGCTGGGTGTTTTGTAAAAATAAGAACAAAATGCTTTCTAGGAAAGCATTTCATATTTATTTATTTTTTATTTTAAGAGTGAATTAGGGCAATCCCCACCATCAGTGTTGACCTCCCTCTGCCTCTGTTTTCAGCATGCATCCCATACATCCATAGCCCTCTGGACTGCTAGTGTAACAACTCCATTTTGTCTATAGCTTTTGTAGTTTGGATCTCTTGATTCTATTTCATTGATTTTGGCTTGAGTATTTAGGTTTCACCATTTTTTCCCCACTAAATGCTCATGAGACTGCTTGCCCCTGGTACCATCCACTTTTTTTTTCTTGGAGATTTATTTACATCTCTGCCCTCTGGAGAACCATGTGGCCTATGTTATCTCTTGAATATATAATTCTTTCTCTCGCTTACTGACTATTTATTTCTCTTTTCTTCTCACTTTAATTCTCTCATTTCCTTTCTCCATTCATTCATTCATATATTTTTCTAATAAAGCTATTTATTTCACATAAAATTATTTTTGGTGAAGGAGGAGGACATAATAGGAGCATGTGAAATAGCTGGAAAAGGGGCCTGGGAGATAGCATGGAGGTAAGGCATTTGCCTTTCATGCAAAAGGTCATCGGTTCAAATCCCGGTGCCCCATATGGTCCCCCGTGCCTGCCAGGAGCAATTTCTGAGCATGGAGCCAGGAGTAACCTCTGAGCACTGCCGGGTGTGACCCAAAAACCAAACAAAACAAACAAACAAAAAAAAACAAAAAACCGAAATAGCTGGAAAAAAAAAAACATGCAACTGTTAGAACTAACTTTACTTTTCCTGTAAAGAACAATCCTTCATTCTAGCATGAGTCCATTATTCTCCAAAAACTGGAATGATGGAGACTAGCTCTATGTTAATGTATAGTACATGGACTCCAGGACAGTCTGATGACTGCCAAGTATCCACACTGTGAAATTATTCACGACAACATTACCAAAACAACCTTCCCAAACATTTGTTCAGGAGACTGAGGTGAGTCAAAAAGGAAGGCAGTAGTATTCTTCTTGAGGCTAATATCTCCTTTGCTTCCCACATAACTGAAGTCAGCTGTATCTTCTATGTACAAAACAACATAATCAGAGAACATACAATACAATTAATGAGTCAAATCAACAGAAATAAATCAATTATAATTTGCAATCCAACTAGATAATCATTTGAAGGGACCCACTGATAACATAATAGGCAAGTCAACCTAAACAGAGAACAAAAATATGATGTGTGAATGATCCAGAGTCCTACTTTTTTGGTAGATCCATTTCTCCTACTGAAAAAAACCAGATAAGTATCGATTTGGCAAGAAAAAAATTTATAAATGACATGCATACCTCCTTAATAAAACAGTATGGGGAAGGAAGGAAGGAAGGAAGGAAGGAAGGAAGGAAGGAAGGAAGGAAGGAAGGAAGGAAGGAATCAGTAGTATCCAGTCTTCTATGAAAATCTTTTTATTTGACTTTGTAAGAAAACTACTTAAAAATTTCTAGTGAGACTTGGGTAAAATTTCCAGCATAAGGATACTATATATTATATTTTAATATACTCAGTAGTTAGGAGTCTACACATTTCCAAGTGCACTATAAATGGAGTGTTGACTTGTCCGATAACTCCAAGTCGTTTCTTTTTTAGGAAAGTCTCTGTACATGACAAAACATTTTATCATCACTGAGGTTATCAAGCATAAAAATTTCCATATCTATCAATGTTCTTAAAATATCGAGTGTATTACCATGACCAGGAGCATTTGTTTAAAAGTTATACCAGTTCCATACTCAGAATTGGATGCTAAAGTTAAAAAATAAAGCCTAAAAACGATACTTCTGTCATGCACTATGGGTGTCTATCATGGAAGCTGTCAGAGGACTACTCTTCTCTTGAGGACTATTGCTGCTGAGAAACAGTTTCTGTAGTCAGAATAATTGTGATTTCAGCTTTGCTTTATTTTCAAATGCAAGTGTTAAAATCAAAAGTCAAGTGGAAGCTTGCAAATTCAGTTGAAATGGGTGGTAAGTGAGAACTACATGGTGGTGTCCCTATTTGGAGTTAGAGAATTCAGAGCTGAGGCCAAAAAGAGGTATTGCAATTACGAAAATTAGATATGAACACAGAAGGAGCTGACAGCATGTGTAGGAAGTTACATTCAGGAAACAGGATGGCTCAGTCTTTTGTTTTATCTGCTAATGTTTACTCTGCACCAGAAGAAATTGGGCAAGGAATATCAGGGGTCACTCTAGGTTAAATGCTGCCTTGACTAGCATTTCTCTGTGATTTAGAAAATAGGTATCATACTAAAGCATTATAATATATAAACTGTTTGATATAGTGGGTTTACTTTGCTAACAAACTCCTTAACTTTTTAGAAATGATGGGGACTCTAATACTGTTTATTTCATTGGATTATTTTGAAATTAATTCATATGTTCAAGACATTTTAAATGTATTAAAGCATACACTCAATAAATTTCACTATTTTTACATAAAGCTCTTCCTTTGTCCATCTATATGTTTTCTATTTATTTCAAAAATACATTAAGTAACGTGAGTAAGGGTTCTCTTATGAACTTTCTATTTAAGCTACCTTTATGAGTTCCTAACAAGACCAAAGCAGTGGGGCAAGTGGTAAGGCATCTGCCTTGTCCATGCTAGCCTAGGAGAGACCAAGGTTTAATCCCCCAGCATCCTATATGGTCCCCCAAGCAGGAGCGATTTCTGAGTGCATAGCCAGGAGTAACCCCTGAGCGTCACCAGATGTAGCCTCCCAAAACAAAACACACACACAAAAAAAAAAAGAAAAGAAAAGAAAAATGTTAAGAAATGAAAGGAATTTCTTTCCCAATGAAATGCTTCATCTATGCAGGTTATTTGACACTGATGAGTTTTTTTTACTGACATTTAAAACGTAGTTAGTTAGTATTTGAGTATTTTTAATCATGATTCCAAGCTAGTTTTATTCCTCCTTGTCAAAAATAACTTGAATTGTTGCATCTGTTTAGCTCCTCTAGACTCCCCTTGACAGATGGTTTGCTGCAGCGTGTAAAAGTTTTAATTTTATAAACTGGGTGTCAGTTTATAAAGTAAATCATTTCTAAGAGTGTGGTAAAGTTTTCTGGAAATTTTTCTTTCAGTAATAAAGGAGATAAATCGTATGTATGCCACAATAGTGCTCTTATCCCAAATCCTTTGTTCTTATCTTAAAAGTAAAACCCTAATGCAAACTGCATGACCATCTTTTCTGCCCTCTTCCTTTTTTTCCCCTATCTAGTAAGTGAAAAGAAGGAATCAAATTGTGATATACTGAGACTCTAGAAATGCAGGAAAGAAAGAGCCCTCAATTCAGTCTCATAAGCTCCTCTGAGTCCTATTAATGGCACTCCCAATGGAAACTCTGCCATCTGTCATCCAAGCCAGACAAAGGAAGTGTCTCATTGGTGACCATCATCTGAGTAAATTAGGAGGAGGTTGGGGGAAAGGCCAGAAGGAAGGCCTGTGCATCCAGGAGGAGAGAATTCACACTGTTGGTACAATGATGCCCATGGGAACCCTTTCGGCAAAAATGGAAAATGTAGCAGTAAACAAACCTCCGAGCGTCTGTGTTCTATTTTAGTTTTCTGTGAATTTTAAGGGCACAGGTGCTTTCCAATGGAGAGATTGTTGAAAATATGAATAAAACCCCTTTGTTTCTATTTCTCTAGTTGTATAATTTATGGCCAACGAGTTTCAAGTGATTGTTTTTTTAAGATCTCCTGTGTCAATTTGATCATGGAAAATGCCAGGGAGGACAGGCCAGTCGTTCATCCAGCAGAATATTTTGTCTCCTAAAACATAGCAAGGGACTTGTTATGCATCTTGCTCACAATAGGAAGTTCATGAGAACATCTTGCTATTTTCTCAGCTGTGGATTTATCTAAAACTTTTCTTAAGTAGTTTCCAATTTGAATGCATTTATGCAGCTCCAGGAATTTTGTTCATTTCTACATGAAATGGAAATTTCTTCAATTTGTCCATAACATATCTTTTTCAAGATCAGAGTTACTGTGCCCATAGTCTGTCAGTCTTTCACATTCTAATGTGGGATCCTTATATCTTTTTATATGTGATGATTTTGTAATAATTCCAAGAATTCAAAAATTCAAGAATATTTCTCACAGCCAGAAAAAAAGACAAAATATATGAAAAAAATTATAATCTTTGAGACATGAAAATTTTGCCTCTCCAATTGTTGCATATTATACTTTTATGAGTATTCTGAAGTTTAACAGGTCACTGTGGAACATCTATTTATTTTATTTGAAAATATAGAAATTCTCTTCTGGCATTTTTCTGCACCCAATATCTTTGATTTTATCTACTAGTTACAGATGTTTTCTGAGATAATATGATTCTAATGATAATGGGATCTTTGTAACACAAAATAAATTCAATAAAATTACAGTATAATTGTCATAAATTGAACACAATAACATGGTCTTTTCTTTAATTAGCACAATTTTACCTGTACTTGGCTAATTTCCTTAAGTAATAGTCTCCAACTTAGGAAGTTACAATGACAATAGAATTATTAAAACTTATATTAATTTTATTTTAATTACAAAAAACTATGCTAACTCAAAAACATTTTTATAATTAATTAATTTTGGTTACAAAAATCATAACTGCCAACATCAAGGGAGTATTCTCATCTAAGAACTTGCAGGACATTCTTTGTGATACTCAAAAGTCTATTAAGAGAGGAATCCAATTTAGTGGACTTTCTGTATACAAACAAGCATCAACCATTCATATTTCTCTTAAGTCCTAATTTTTGCTTTAATTATTATTTGGAGTCACACACAACTACCTGGTAGTATATGTCTAATAAGACTATCTTCTACTTATTCCTTCAGAACCAATATATCTTTGTTAAGATTTAGCCTAGTTGACCGATCAAGGGAGGCAGGCTGGTGTTATTGTAGTCTGCCACTATTATTGTGTTGCTACTGATGACTTTCTTCAAGTTTATCAACCATTGTTTTAAGTATTTCGTGGCCCATCATTTGGTGCATTTACATATATATGTGAGTTTATTGGTGTACACATCCTTTGATTAGTAAAAATTGCCCAAATCTGCCTCATAACCTTTTTAATCTAAATTCTTTATTGCTTGATTTTAGTATGGCTACCCCAGTTTTTTTGTTTGTTTGTTTTTTTGGTTTTTTTTTTTTTTTTTTTTTTTTTTTTTTTTTTTTTTTTTTTTTTTTTTTTTTTTTTTTTTTTGGTTTTTGGTTTTTGGGTCACTCCTGGCTCCATGCTCAGAAATTGCTCCTGGCAGGCACGGGGGACCATATGGGGCACCAGGATTCGAACCGATGACCTTTTGCATGAAAGGCAAATGCCTTACCTCCATGCTATCTTCTGGGCCCCAACCCCAGTTTTTTAAGGGAGTTATTTTCTTGAATATTTGTTGTCTAGCCTTTGACATGTATGTTTGCTCTGACTGTTCAGGTATTTTTTTTAGGCAGAAAAATCTTGAATTCAGTTTTTTTTTAATCCATTATTTCCAGTCGATGTCTCTTAATTGGTGTATTTTGTCCATTGTCTGTGAGAGAGATGATGTTTATGGGATTGGGTGCCATCTTTTTAGGAATTTGATGTTTTGTTGGGTTTGCCTTGCCTTAAAGTAGATCCTTCAGTACATGTTTTAAGGTTGGTTTTGAATTTGTAAAATTTCTGGGTTGTTGTTTATCTGTGAAGTTGTATATTTTTCTTCAAATTTGAATGTAAGCGTGGTTGGGTGAAGTATTCTTGGCAAAGTATTTATTTCGTTGAATTTTTTCACTATATCCCAACCACTATATTCATCCTTTGAGGTTGTTGTTTTTTTTTTAATTTGTTGTACATCTTAAGGATGCATTTTTTTGCATGCAATCTCCCTTTTTTATCTTGTTGTCTTCAGTATTCATTTGTGTAATTCATCATTGTGACTCTGATATACTGTGGGGTGCTTTTCTTTGGATTTCTTTTAGCTGGTTCTCTCCAGGCGTTCAGAATTTGGTTGCATACACTCTTTATCTCTGAGAACTTCTCTGTAATAATGCTCTTGACTAGTGATTTCTTTCTTTCTTTTCTTTTTTTTTGGGGGGGGGTGGGTCACACCCAGCTGTGCTCAGGGATTACTCCTGACTCTATGTTTAGAAATTGCTCTTGGCAGGAACAATCCCATAGAGGATGCCTGGATTCAAACCACCATCATTCTGCATGCAAGGCAAACGCCCTACCTCCATGCTATCTCTCCAGTGTCCTTTTCTTTTTATTTTTCTTCTTCTTTATTTTTGGTGATTTTCTTCTAAGGTGTCTGGGACGCCAATGATTCTAGGTTTTTGTTTTGTTTTTGTTTTTGATTTTTGTTTTCTTGAGCCACACCCAGTGATGCTTAGGGGGTTATATCTGGTTATGTGTTCAGAAATCTTCTCTCTCAGTCTGTGACTGAGGCAGTGAGATATTTAAGGAAGGAATTTAAAAGAATAATTTATGAATTTCAATTTTTTTATAATACAGTATATAATAAGTTTGATGCAAATATATTTTATTATATACTACGCTTCTCAGAATGTACTATTTTTATTTTGCTTTATATATATAAAATTATTTTGTTTAATGAAGATATTTTGTTGTCTACCATGAAACATTCATTAGGTAATGTTTATTCTGATGACTTATCAGAGAGACCTTAAATATATAGTCAATTCCCTCAAATTGGACAAAAATTGAGATTGAGTTTTTCTTTATTTGGTTTACTTGTTAGCTCTTATCCAAGAAACAAATATAAATTATTATTATTATTTCTTCTAAATTTTCCATTGTTTCAAGTTTTATATGAATGAATAATGCCAGTGAGGGAAAGAGAGGTGCTATATCCATAGAAAAAATAAGAAAATATATCAAAAGGGGTTCTTCCTCATTCTGTTTTCTTTCCTCAGCACTCTTTTTATTTTATTTTATTTTATTTATTTTTTTTTTTTTTTGGTTTTTGGGTCACACCCGGCAGCGCTCAGGGGTCACTCCTGGCTCCATGCTCAGAAACTGCTCCTGGCAGGCACGGGGGACCATATGGGGCACCGGCATTCGAACCGATGACCTTTTGCATGAAAGGCAAATGCCTTACCTCCATGCTATCTCCCGGGCCCCTCCTCAGCACTCTTTTACCTCCAAACATATCCTCTCTGCTGTTGGTCAGTGGGTTGAATAGCTTATATCTCTGTTCTTTAGTATGAATTTTTTGCATAAATAGCTTTTTCTCAGAGCCAATTCTACATAAATCTGTAGAAAATGACAAAACGATAAGTATTTTAACATGAGAAATATTCTAATCCATAAAATATATTTATAGATAGTTACAAATGGGCCCTCTTAGATAGCAGGTCATATTATACACACAATGATGTAACTGTTAAGTAATAATTGCATGCTGTTTTATTCAAAATAAGATATATGACCAATTTTACATGCTTTTCTCTATTATACACTGTATTAAATAAAATGAAGGAGTTGAAGAGTGAAATCATTGGAACAATGCTATCTTACATTTCTGACAAAGAATATAGTTCAAAGAAATTTGATGTGTAACTTTCTAGCCTCACACTATTCCTTGCATAAAATTGTGTTGATATTATTCTACATTTCACAAAATGTAAACATGGATTTATACAGTGAATAAACAGAAGGATAAAATAAAAATGGGCATAGGATGAGAAGATATCTAGTTCAGTTTCCTCAATAAATTAAAATAATCAGTGCATAAAGTGATTGGTGCCTAGATAGATTTATTACAGGATTACAGTATTTTAGTGTTAAAATAAGATCTGCTGATATACGGCCTGCTGATTTGTCACTCTGATGATCCCTGTAACAAATCAGTAAAAATGTTTTAGAGCAAGATAATAAAATAGGTGTACATTTACTTCTATTTTATTTTGGATTTTTTTTCTTTCCTGCATATATTAACACTGACTAATGTCTTTCTAGAATCAAAAAGCATTTTTCTCCTAAGTCTGTGAAGCTGCTGACTCCAGTTTCATGATGTACAAATAGCCTAGTAACAGAAAGCCCTTTTTGATGTTTCCCTAATTAAGTATCCTCATTAAAAATTACCTATGTATGGTATTCTTTAATACTAAACACTTTGTGGGTCATGAAAGATGATAATCCGTTGTGAAAGTCCAATGATATCCTACTCTATTCAACTAGTCTTACTATTATAACAAAGAAATTTACAACTAGAGATAAAAAATGCATTCCTTACAATAAATAAAAACTCAAATATTTCTCAGAATTTGTCTTTATATGAGTACTTTATTTAAGCAGTGTGGTTACAAAAAATGTTCATGATTGACTTTCTGATAAAGAATGCACAATCCTTCCCCCAGTGCATACTTTCCACTATCAATGTTCCTAGTTACCTTCTCACAAGCTCAGTCCCCCACAAAGGCAGGCATTTTACCTCTCTCTCCCTCTCTTTCTCTCTCTGTCTCTCTCTGTCCCTCTCTCTCTAACTCATTCTCTCTTTATCAATTTTGCCATTATAGTTTTCAAGATTGTTAATAAAGATGTACCATGCATATCACTTTATGGCCATTCAACACACAGTTTTTTATAAAGAGTAATCAGTTATGATGAACCCTTCTTTACTCTAACTGCAGTCACCTCTCTTTGTGGCATGACTCTTAACAGGATAGACTCCTCCTCTTTTCCCTCATCTCTATTTTCTTTAAATATTATTACCAAACTATCTTTTATTTTCGTCATGTACCACAAATGAATGAGATTTTTCGGCTATCCTTTTCCTTTGACTCATTTCATTCACAATAATAGTCTCCATATCCATCCATGTATAAGCAAATTTTATGATTTCATTTTTCCTAATAGCTGCATAGTATTCTATTATGTAGATTTACCATGATTTCTTTTTTAATAATATCTTTATTTCAAAACCATTATTACAAACATGATTATAGTTGAGTTTCAGTCATAAAAAGAATAGCCCCCTTTACCAGTGCAACATTCCCATTACCAATGCCCCCATCTACCTCCCCACCTGTAATCGAGACAGGCTTTTACTTCTCTCACTCATTGGCATTGATATGATAGTTCTCAATTTAGTTATTTCTCTAACTGAACTCACCACTCTTTGTGGTGAGCTTCATATCATGAGCCTCTCCTTCCAGCCCTCATATCTGAGAAGTATTTCAATAATATATTTTATTTTTCTTAGAACCCGTAGATGAGTGAGACTATTCTTTGTGGGTCTCTCTCTGACTTATTTCACTCAGCATAATAGATTCCATTTACATCTATGTATAGGAAAATTTCTTTTTTTTTCATGATTTCATCTCTCCTGATGGCTGCATAATATTCCATTGTGTATATGTACCACAGTTTCTTTAGCCATTCATCTGTTGAACGGCATCTTGATTGTTCCCAGAGTCTGGCTATTGTAAATAGTGCTGCAAAGAATATAGGTATGAGGAAGGGATTTTTGTATTGTGTTTTTGTATTCCTGGATCATATGGGAGCTCAATTTCAAGTTTTTTGAGAAATCTCTATATTGTTTTTCATAAGGGTTGGACTTCAAGACATTCCCATCAGCAGTGAATAAGAGTTCGCTTTCCCCCATATTCCTGCCAGCACTGATTGTTATTATTCTTTGTCATGTATGCCATTCTTTGTGGCATGAAGTGGCACCTTATTGTTGTTTTGATTTGTATCTCCCTGATGATTAGTGACGTGGAGAATTTTTTCATGTGCCTTTAGGCCATTTATATTTCTACTTTGAAAATTTGTCTATTCATTTATTTCTCCCCATTTTTTAATGGTGTTAGATGTTTTTTCTTGTAAAGTTCTGTCAGTATCTTGCATATCTTCTATATTAGTACTTTATCTGATGGGTATTGGGTGTATAGCTTCTATAATTCTGTGGGTGACTTTTAAATTCTAGGCAAGAAAAAATATTAAGGGGATCCAAAAAGGAAAGGAAGCTCTCACTGTTTGAAGATGACACAATACTATATTTAGAAAACCCTAAAGAATCTATGAAAAAGCTTCTTGAAACAATAGATTTATATAGCAATGTGACAGGCTACAAAATTAGCATGCAAAAATCAATGGCCTTCTTATACACAAATAATGATAGAGAAGAAACAGACATTAAAAACACAATCCCATTCACATTAGTTTCACACAAACTCAGATAACTTGGAGTCAACTTAACTAAAGATGTGAAGGACCTATACAAAGAAAACTATAAAACCCTGCTTCAAGAAATCAAATAGAACACAGGAAATGGGAACACTTACCCTGCTCATGAACCTTAGCTATGAACCTTTTTCCTGTCAAACAATTCTATCATCGTGTGAAACTGTTACTAATGAATGGTCAATAATGTATTATTTAATACAAATAAAATAATTTTGACATAGGTTAGAGAAATAATATAGTGAATAATAAACTTTTCTTCCATAGAACTGATTGAATTTGATCCAAAGTTCTTCAAATATTCCTCTGAGTCTGATCACTGAACGCAACTGAGTGTGTGGTTCCCAAAACAAATGATAATAAAATAATAAATTAACATATATTTGTTAGTTATAAATATTTTAGAATATATTATATATTTACTTTCTACAAAAATTATTAGTGGAAATTTACTGTGTTATTATGATATGCTTGATATTGTGGAATTTGACACATTGAAAATTTGTTTACATTCTTTCCATTTATTTTAAAGCTATTATAGAGAAAAGATTCCCCAAAGTATCTTATTCATATAAATACTTAATACTGCAATGAATTTATAATATAATCACTCAAAACCATGTCTTCTAAAACAGTCTATTTACTAGCTTCAGTTATATTTATTTGTATGACAAATATGTTCTTCAATCACAATTGGTGCAATTATTTTTGAAGTCTTGAAATGTATAGTTAAGTGTTATTGATCTGAATCACATAACTAATGGTTTAATCAACAAGTCATCTACAAAAAGCAATATAAATTAAATTGACAAGCTGCCATCCTTGCATTACCAATTTGTTTCTGGCCCACATATAATTATAAAACTGTAAGTAGATGTTCAATCATATACTGAACTTCTGTAGAAATTTTATTAGGACTTTGTTTTTAAACATTAATTGAAATGTATTTGAGAATAATTTATATGAAAACAAATATATGTATATTCATGGTACCTATAGCACAAGAAAACTTTATCCAATTAGTGTAACAACAACTATAAATGACAGCAGCTGGGATTGATTGCTATATTTTCAATATGCCTAGATTTCATTTAGTAAATTTCTTTGCTAATTTACTTAATTGCAGCACTGAATTCTTAATATATAGTTGGTAACAGATCTAAGACATTAACGATTCATACTAGCATACCATCTTCAATTATATAGCCTTATATAATTTTGACTAATATAGTATTTCTCTTTCATGCAGGTAAATGGTTTAACTATGGAATTATCTTTCTCGTCTTGATTTTGGATCTTAATATGTGGAAGAACCAGATATTTTATAAGCCCCATGAATATGGACAGTATATTGGTCCGGGGCAGAAGATATATACCGTTAAGGACTCAGAGAGCTTAAAGGATTTGAACAGGACCAAGCTCTCCTGGGAATGGAGGTCCAATCACACTAATCCCCAGACTAATAAGACGTACGTTGAAGGGGACATGTTCTTACACAGCAGATTCATTGGGGCTAGCCTGGACGTCAAGTGTCTGGCTTTCGTTCCAAGTTTGATAGCTTTTGTATGGTTTGGATTCTTTATTTGGTTCTTTGGACGATTTTTGAAAAATGAACAAGGCATGGAGAATCAAGACAAAACATATACTCGCATGAAAAGAAAATCCCCATCGGAACATAGCAAAGACATGGGTATCACTCGAGAAAACACGCAAGCCTCAGTGGAAGACCCACTGAACGATCCTCCTTTGGTCTGCATCAGGTCTGACTTTAATGAGATTGTCTACAAATCTTCCCACTTAACGTCGGAAAACTTGAGCTCACACTTGAATGAATCTACCAGCGCCACTGAAACCGACCCTGATCCATCAACTTCTAAAAAAAGTTCCCCTACGAACTAGTCACTCACTTTCTTGAAGATAGCACACAAAGTTAACCTGGAGTATAATTTAAAGTTAGTCTTTCTTTTTTGTATATGTAAGGTTTACGTAGTGTTAGGTAAAGACATAAAAACAATGCCACAAAGGTGCTCAACACGCTTTTTCTAGGACTCATTGTTTTCTATTTGTATTATGATACATGTGCCTACTGTATAACAGTCCTCTAGAAATTGCTTTTCACAATTGCGCAAGCTATTTATTGACTTGACAGCATAGGTGAGCTGATGTCCTGCATATCTAATGTTCAACCATAGTGGTGCCTTGAGACATTCAACTGTTTTTAACTGTACCAGAAATGAAATGTGGAATCGTTTTTGTATACACTTATTTTGATCTTCACTTAATGTCTAAGCAGGAAGCAGATAGAGTCAAGAAATGGCTCAGGGAGTATTTCTTAGTTTGTTATGCAGCCGCAGGTTTAGTGATTTGGACAGCTGAACTGCAGAGACTCATTCTGATTACCTTGACTTTTATTGGCTGTCTGCCAAATCCAAATACAGATGCAACGTGCAGTAAAAAGAGAATGATAGTCCTACATGGGTCACTATTTGTGAAAAGTGACTTTCTCCAACCAGTAAATGCAATCAGATGATAATACTTAATCATGTTTGCCTAATTAAAGATACACTGCTAATTGATGGAAAACCCTGCCATACACCTCTGGGACAAAGGTGAAGAGGAGCAGGTGAATAAACTAACAAATTTGCTAGCAGTTACACAAAGCCCAAGATAAATGAAAGAACTGAAATTTCTATCATGTCAAGGTTGCACAGCCTACCATCTATAATATTTGTACATCATTCTGTAAACACCTCTTGGAGCAGTGAAAATTGAAAATGTATTATAACTCTGGGCAAGAAAACTCTTCTAAAAACCAATGCAGCAGAACCTTGTGCGGTAGAAAAAGATGTGCATGAAAGAGCCTGTTTAGTGGTTTGTTATGTGTGTGCATTTGTTTTTGATTTTAAAGAGTTAACACCTCAAATTAATAAATAAATATTATAAATCAGCAAGTTTGTCGTGCAGTTATTCACTGATTAAAGGCATGCCTCTAATTCTGTCTTAGAGTCAAGAGCTCAATTGATATTTTTGGTCCTTTATTAAAACTCAATACCAGAAAATTAAAAAATTAAAACATTCAAACTTTCTTTTACATTTAATTCATAAGCTTTGGTTGCATCCTTCTGAAGGATGTTAGGTGATATCACACTTAGGAAGAAGTTATTTTCCTGTCATCTATAGGCATTGCTGTATTTTGTCTTTATGATTATTTAAATGTTCCTCATTTTATTCTCTCTGCTTACATGTTAAAACATGTATACATTTATCTTTCACTTGATATCCGGCTTTAATAAATATATTTCTACATTATGTACTAAGTCATTGAAACTATATACCTGCTCTTTACTTTTTTTCTTTTATTTATTTTAATTTCACTGTGTAAATTTGTCGTTATCTTGCCTTTACTTTTAATAGCAGTGAATGATGCTACTTTGATTCAACAGTATGCCTGACAATAAATGGAAATGTGCAAGTTCATACAGTAACTATGAGTAACCAGGCTGCCCATGATATTTAATAACACTATCTATCACCACATTTAAACAGAATATAATTTTTGACTCATGGACAATAAAAAACCCACATTTGTATTTATTATGGAAGTTGATGTCTTATAGAATAAATAAGGCAGTTGATTTAGAAAGTGTGTGTTGATTATTGGTGCATATCTTGTGAAAATATCTGAGCCTTTAAATGGATTATCTAACACCCAGGTTTAGAATATGTAAATTTGATAATTTAATTAACAGAAGTGTAGTAATCAAATCAAATATAAGAGTGCCATATTTACACAATTTTGTAGATTGCCTAGAGAAACTGGTTATCAATTCATATAAAGTAGATATTTAAATGTTCATGACTTGTCAAATGGATAGCATCCAGGGATAGAATATTACCAGCCAAACAAACTTGGAAGACTTTCAATATTCAAGTGTATTTATTAAACTTAACATTTTATCTACACCTAGGTTTCTTTTATTCTTTTGTTTTTTGTTTTGTTTTGTTTTGGGGTCACACCCAACAGCGCTCAGGGGTTATTTCTGGTCTGTGCTCAGAAATTGCTCCTGCAGACATGGGGGGCCATATAAGATGCTGGGATTCAAACCACCATTGGTCCTGGGTTGGTCACTTGCAAGGCAAATGCAAACGCCCTGCCATTGTGCTATCTCTCAGTCAGTCTTTTCTTCTTTTGGGTGATTTGTTGCAGATCCCACCTGCACTATACTTAACACAGGTTACAAGTAAAGTTAAAGTAAAAATTTTATTCATGTATGTTTAGTTTTTGATTCTGAATTATATTTCAGTAGATTACAACTCTATAACCTGTTCCAATATCAAACTATGGGCTATTTGGAATAATGTTTATGATGCATAGAAAACATAGAAAATGAGGAGCGTTGCATAGTTAAAAATTTGATACCTGGATATTAAACAACTCACTACTGAGCAACCAGTGCTTTGCCTAAATCAAAGTGGAAATAAAAAAATTCCTGGAAATAAATGATAACGAGGACTCAAATTATCAGAATTTATGAGAGACAGTTAAAGTGGTACTAAGAAGAAAATGTATAGCTTTGCAAGTACTCAGCAGGAAGAAAGAAGGGGCCAACATAAATAACTTTTTTTTTTTACTATTTAGTACTTTTATTATTATTTAATTACAAACAAAAATAAATGATCAAGGTGAAAATATACATTCACACATGTAACATACATGGTGGCCAACAAAATTCCATGTTTCTTTTGGCATTTCATCATGCTCCTCAAAACTCAATTTGTCTTATTTTAGTTTTGTCTGCTTTCATCCATTTTTCTTTTATATATATAATTTTTATTTTAATTATATTGGCTTACATATTGTTGACAATCATATTTTAGGTACAAATTAACATAAAATCAGGGGAACTCCCATCACCAAATTGTCCTCCCTCCACCTCCATTCCCATCCTACTTTCCATATCCTCTTCCCTCACCCCTGGGGTTGCTAAAGCAAGTGGTCCTCCTTGTGTCTAGCTTACTACTTAGTGGTCTTACACCTGTTTGGTCTTGGTTACCCCCCTTTTTCCCCCCTAATTGGGAGGTGGGAATAGTTAATTCAAGTTATGTGGTTTTGTTTGAAAAAGAGAAAATTTATAACCTGGAGAGAGAGGGAAAAAATAGAAGAGAAAAAATTAAAAAAATAAATAAATAAAGGGATTAAATACTCCAGGAATGGGTCATCCTTGGTTTGAGAAACAAATAAAATATACAGTGAGCATTCCAAAAAAAAAAAAAAAAGAAGTACCGTATAAAGGTCATGGTTTTGAGATAGAAGTGTGGCAGTACACATAAGAAAAGAAAAAAAGAAAATAAATAAGTAAATATAAATAGAGATATCCACTTGATAGCCAAACCACAATAATGAGATCAACAAAAGATAGATAAGCAAATAATGATAGTAAAAAAAAGATTGTTTTGTGCTTGTTTTTGTTTTCCTTCCTGCAGATGCACAGTAAATTTTGGGGTCATTCGAAAAGGAATTTCCTTTGCCTAAGAGATACAGGGTTTCTCTACCCTTGCCATATATTGTCAGGGGATTGACTATAGACTCCTTTCAGATTCATTTACTCTCCCTTTGGTGCTTTTGTATGGGAGATTTCTGATGTATCTTGGGGTGACAAAATCAGACCTCTGTATCTGGAGGTCTTGGCATCTACATCAGCCAAGGAGTTGAAGTTCTGCTTATGTTTTTCTGAGTGGTTCTAGAAGTTCTGTTCCCTTAGTGTCATTTTAATCCATTTTCTGATGGGCAGACCTGGTCTTAATGGCACAGTTTATAAAATTGAAAAGTGAACAACAAAATGAACCAAAAATAGGCAGATTGAAGGAAATAATAAAACTTAAAGTCTAAATTAATAAATTGGAAATACAAAAAAGATTATAAAATCGATAAAAGCAAGAGTTGGTTCTTTGAAAACAAAACACAATTGATAAACTAGTAGCAAAGCTCACAAGGATAGAGAGAAACTTAATAAACTAGATTAGAAATGAAAGGGGCAGGTCACTTCAGATACTGCAGAAATTCAAAGGTTAATCAGAGACTACTCTGAGAAACTTTATGCCATGACACACGAGAAGCTGGAATAAATGGATAAATGCTTAGACTTTTTATAATCTTCCAAGGTTGAGCCAAGATGATCTGGTATATCTTGACAGACCTATCACTATTTAGAAAATTAAATTTGTAATCAAAAGTCTCCCCCCCACAAAAAAAATAAAGCTCATGTCAAGATAAATTCACTAATGAATTATTACAAACTTTTCATGAAGACCTACTAGCAATCATTTTGGGGCTCTTCCAGGAAAATGAAGAAATATAAATACTCTCAAATAATTTTCATGAAGCTAAAATCACCCTGATACAAAAAGACAGACCGAGATGCCAGAAAAAGAGAACTACAAATCAATATCCTGATGAATGCAGATGCAAAAATTCTCAACAACATCCTAGCAAATAGGATTCAAGAAGGTCAGATATCAAGGTGATCACACTTGACTGCTTCAGGGAACTAATTGGAGTGCTGGGGATCAATTCTGGGTCAGTCTCTTGTAAGCTAGGATCAAGTTTGTTCCCAAATGTCTGAGAGCCATAGCACGTGTCACAATACCTTACATTTTTTCAGAGCTGAAATCTAAACATTCTATTTTAACAGGAGGCTCTTCCAAAGGCTGCTGACCTTACAATTAGACAGCAAAACCTCTACATAGCACAAAGTGAGCACATATCAGAGGAGACAATTGATGACTCTCACCAAGCTTCTCAAGTCCCCTAAGAGTCTCTTCTGTAAGTTGGATATTTCCTGTCTGCAGCAAATGAGAAGGCAGTCTCAACTTTTATCTTTGATTCTGTGTTCCAGAGTGGGATGGGGGGGTATTTTAAACAGAACAGAATACTGGATATATAATCTCAGGAAAGAATTTATGTTTATGACCAAATACCGAAATGACAGGGGAAATTTACATTTCATAAAGATTTTTGATTCTTCTAAACAATGCAATTAAAATTATGTACAAAGAGTGTCTTCTGACTGATTTGGTGAATTGATAATACATCAGGTTTTATACCTCTTTGTCTCCATGTTTGTGAGATCTTTTTATGTGATTGCTTATAATGAGCCATTTTAACAGTATCCAAAAAGCTACAGAGTAAACATTCCAATAGCATATAGGAGAATTGCCAACTATTATGAAACACTTGATGACAAAATCCAAGATTTTGATTTGATTTGAAGATGATTTTATTTATCTTCTATTTTATATATCTTTATATGATCACTTGAATAGGCACTTGAATTTTTTCAAAGGGCACCTTAATTGTTATAGTCAATTATGATCATTTAAATGTGACACAAGAATGTCATACACAGGGGCCCGGCAGTGGCGCTGGAGGTAAGATGCCTGCCTTGCCTGCGCTAGTCTCGGACGGACCACGGTTCGATCCCCCGGTTTCCCATATGGTCCCCCAAGCCAAGAGCAACTTCTGAGCGCATTGCCACGAGTAACCCCTGAGTGTCACTGGGTGTGGCCCACAAACCAAAAAAAAAAAAAAGAATGTCATACACCATAACCAAGTAGGTTTCATTCCAGGGATGCAAGAATGGTTTACCATACATAAGTCTATCAATATAATATATCATATAAACAAAAGTATAAATAAAAACTATATGATCATAGCAGTAGATGCAGAGAAAGTATTTGATAAGTTTCAACCATATCAAATAAGAACCCTTAATGAGATGAAATGGATGGAACTTTTCTCAATATAGTCAAAGCCATTTACCAGAAACCAATGGAAAATATTATACTCAATGGGGAAAATCTGAAATAATTTCAGAAACAGTGTACATCTATTCATTGTAATACTATGCAGCTGTTTAAAAAACGGAGTCATACAATTTCCCTATACATAGATAAACATGGAAACTATTATGATGAGTGAAAAGAGCTAGAGGAAAAGAAACACAGTCTCATGCATGTATGCTATTTAAGAAAAACAAGATTGTATGGTAATAATATCCAGAGAAAATAGAGATGAGGTGGGAAAGACCAGCCCATGATATGAAGATCATTACAAAGAACGATGAGTGCATTTAGAGAAATAACTGTACCAACTACTACAATAATGGTGAGAGAAAAAAAAAACAGAATGCTTGTCTCAAAGATAGGCAGGGGGTAGCGGAGGAAGGTTATGGGTAATACTGGTGGCAGGAAAGTTACACTGGTAAAGGATGATGTAAATTTGATGACTGAAGCCGAAGTACAAACATTTTTGTAACCAAGATACTATATAAATACATTATTATTTAATAGAAAGAAAATGAGGAGCCTAAAATGATTAATATCACTCACCACAGATTGTAAAGAAATCATAACAAATGTGATATCTTAATTATGATAATAATTAAGGACTATAAGTAGATTTCAACTGTTCTGTAATTACAGCATTTCTTTCCAGGTAGTGCAGAATATGAACTGATATGATAAAATCTTAGATAATTATATTTTATAGTAAGTTGTTAGCAGATTTAATATACAATAGAATAAGCATCAGGAATTTATGCATGATAATATATGCCTAGATATGTCTCATTAACACATATCCATAATGCTAAACACAGTTACCTCCTCTCTGTATGGTAGCTACTTATTTCATTTATCCTTTTGCATCTATATAGTCACAAATGAATCTAATTATATTTTTCTATTCTTCTAGCTAATTATTTCTTCTCCTTTTGTCCTTAGGAGTTTTTCCAAGTACAATATTTTGTTTTACAGTGTTATATTTCACAAGTGTGTTGATACAATTAAAAATTTATCTAATACATTTAGATTTAAAATTAAGTCAACAGCACTGTATATTTTACTCCTGGATTACAGTTATATAAACAAATTGTTATGCCATCTGTGTGTCCTATAAACCAATAACAGTCCAGTAAGAAGCATGAGAAATATAATAACAATGAATTAATCTTAGGACTTTTTATAAATAATGAATCATGATTAAATTATCAAAAAATCTATCAGCACTTTGAGCCAAAAATATAGTACCAAGGATAAGACCCTTACTTACTCTGCAAGAGACAACCCTTTTTCAATTTCTTACACCACATATGGTTCCTGAACACTGTTGGAAGTGATCCTTGAGTATAGAGCTAGGAGTACTTTCTGAACACCACAGGGTATGATTCAAAACAAAACAAACAACAGATAGACATAAGAAACTCGCTATCACTCTTTATTCATTTGTTTTACTCTGTTCTTATTAAGATTTTGTTTTGTTTTGTTTTGTTTCCTTATATGGACCATACAGCAGTGTTTCAGGTATCTTGAATTATTCTATAGTTGAACTCAGGAATTCATATATACTAACCATATGTTGTATCATTTGAACCATATCACTAGCTTCTACACTGATTAATTTAAATCCATTTTAGATTGTTCAAATAGAACTAGGATATTGCATTCTCACTGACTTTTCTTCCTTATTTATGCTTTGTTTTCAGAACTAAATTCTATGCTATTATCCAATACTGTTTTTAAGAGGAAATATAAATCAAAATTTTTGTGACCAGTTATCTGAAAATTTTCTCACTTTTTTAAGATCTTCAATTTAAACATGCTTCCTTAAATAGAGTTGTGATTAATGGGTATAACTATAGATAAAACAACAAAAATATATATTTTGAGCCAAACCCAGCTGTACTCCAAGCTTACTCCTGTCTATGCTCTCAAAAATAACTGAGGACCATATGTGATGCTGAGAATTAATACCAGGTTGGCCAAGTGAAAGGCAGATGCCTGACCTGCTGTACAGTCCATTTGGATCTATTCATAAAAAAATTTTTTTGTACTACCATTTAGATTGGACTAGAATTATACAATGATGTGAAAAATAAACAGGGTAATTTGGGGATAATATTTGTGAATCATAAATACTATTGTTTAAATTAATGGAAAAAGAAGAGATCAGTAGATCAGTACTTATATTTGAAAGAGTTTAGGTAGATGGTGGATAGTAAATAAAGTTTGCACCAAGTAGGTTCTGTAATAAAATCGACAATCTTTGTTTATATTCCAATACTTATTTCCTTTAGAGTATAAAGTTTGCACCAAGTAGGTTCTGTAATAAAATCGACAATCTTTGTTTATATTCCAATACTTATTTCCTTTAGAGTTTAAAAGAAAAAAGGAGAACATGGTTCAAAGAATTTAAACATATAGCTATCACGAATACAATAACTTCTATCTGTTAGGAAGGAAATTCTAGCAAATACATTCAACATAAATGAGGATTATGCAAAGGATTTATTGTTTAGTAGGCTAGCAGGTTAATTGCATACTTAAACATTTGGGGACTCTGGTTCTTCCTTCCTCAAGAAGAATTGTGAGATCTGGCAAAAGAAAATTGTATGAACTACAATTCTCCATCAAGGAGAATCCACCCCGGGGGTTTATAGGGCATTCTTGAACTAAGGGTCCCTTACACTAGGAGCAAATTGGGTAAGCAGTTGATTGCTGCCCATCCATATACTCATGTCTGTTTGAATCTGGTCTCTGATTTTTTTTTCTCTGTTCTGTTCTGGTGTACATCAACAAATGCCTGTTATTAAGACTGGCAAACCACAACATTCAGGTAAGAAGAATTAATTGCCTACTTTGCCAAGTATTTGAGATCTCTTTGAATACCAGGAATTTGGGATCCCCTGAAAAGACCCTCTCAGGAGCACTGGACATGGCCATGACTACTCGGAGAGTGTTATTCAGAGATTTTTTTTGAAACTTCAAGGCTTTCCGGGTATGAAAGCAAATTACTGTTGTTATTTGGTTCCTTGCTCTATTTCAGGTTTGTTAAATTGTTTTGCTCACCTGTCTGGAAAGAAACAACTTCCTTTATTTCAGGGCCAAATGGGAGGACAGTCATCAAAACCTCCCACTGTTTTAAAAGCAAAAGATGATGACCTGTTTCAGATGATGGTTTGTTTCAGAAAAGAAGGCCCAGGGCCTAGGAGCAGACATTAGCAAGTTCATCTGAGGATATTCTGTGAATTAGAGACCTAGTTTGTGTATAGTGGGATCAGTCAGGGTACAGTATATCTGAGTATCTGCTTCTGGGCTTCATGAATAATTTGGGGGAAAATAGAATGAAAGTCTTTTACACTGTCATTTGGATTAATTTAGTCGAGCCCTGGTCCTCTGCCCTCATGGCTAAAGACTTTCCTAACAATGAAAGTTCCATTTCTTTCCCCTCCCATCCTAAAATTCATGTGATTGTTAAAAAGTCAGCTACCTGATAATAGACTAATAAATCAAATGGGGCATCAATTTAAAACTCAAGCTTAGTAAGTTAAAAGCACCTACAAAGAGCATCTTTAACTCTAGTGGTTTTTAGGAATGAAAAATTGGGCGGAAAATGTTGCAAATTACTGATTAGCTTTTTCAGACTATATTGTTAATTAGTCTGCCCAATTGGGGGTGATGCCCTAGAGCTGGGTCTGAGAAGAGAGGCAGCAGATTGCAAGGTGAGGGAGAGAGAGGAGTTGCATTGGTAGCCAATATTCTGAGACAGAGCAGAGGTGGATCCCATTCCTGGTAAGAGTAAAAGAAGGGAATCATCTCTCCACAGACACATCTTGTCTTTTGAGCCCCTTTTCCCAGGGTCCACAAAGGGAGGACATGGCAGGCTGTCATTTTCCACCCCATTTTCTTGCCTTTGTTTTGTTTGTCCTCCACTATGAACTTGTTTTTGTGGTGTATGCTTACACATTGTCAGGGTTATTGGCTGAGAACTAGTAGCTTAAGAGAATGGGCAAGAGGACTCCAGAGCTGCAGTTTGTACAGAAAAACAAGTTCTCAGAAGGGCTCTGTGGGCTCATAGTAGGGTTGCAGGCAGGTCCTATCTTCAGCTGGCAAGCACAGAGTCAAGAAGCCAGCTGGAACTCAACTAGTCTAGATCTGTTTTACATAGAAAGTTCATCAAAGAAGATGTACTCATGACATGAAGCAAACTTGTCTAGCCAAATGTAATATTTGATTGTGAATATTCAAAAGCCATTATATATATATAATATATATGCATAACCTATTTAATGTTCTTATTCAATGAGGTCTTGGAAGTCTTTAATAAGTGCCACAGAGTGCAATTTTGCCATGCTAGTTATAAGAATATCGAGCAATTTGTTTCCAAATGAACAGAGGGCAATTTCAAATGTCCCTCATACAGAGAGCCACAGTGAAGGCTTCTAGGCTGCCAACTTGGGAGGCTGGTGCATCCAGGAGGGAGGCAAATTCAGAAAGGCACAAAAATAGCTAGAGATCATAGCTAAGAGTGGTCATATCATGAACTTTGAGCTGGGTGTAAATGTTGTCAGTGGTGGTCCAATGAGTGGATCTGCTGGAACACAAGACAAAGAAAGGAGAGGGAGGTTTAGAAAAAAAGTATAGATGTGTGTTTTATGCAAAACAGATAACAGATGAAGTTATCAATGTTGGAGAAAAAGAAAGAAATCTGTGGAAGTAGAACCAGTTGGTTGCAATTATAAATGAAGGAAAGTTACAGGACAGAGTGCATATAAAGGAATATGTAGAATGCCAGAGGGTTGTGTTCTAAG